>JADDOH010011621.1:0-87686 GCA_016648135.1 Agrypnia vestita
ATTTTAGGGAAGTAGGTATTTATTCACCAAAAATGAACTGACAGAATGATATTTTTGTGTCTTGCCATGGAACACGGCCGTCGTTAACAAAGTAATGAGCGAATATATCTCTGATATTCAAAGATGGAGAACGGCACCGGAGCTGTCAAACTACCTAAAATTATCTAATTACCTAAAATACTTTTTTTTCCAACGTATTTTTTTCCAAATATTTCCAAATATCTCCACTAACGCCTGCCAAGCTTGGTTCTTGGCAATTTTATTTGAGTAATCCTCACACTGAAGATCCCACATTGCAGGTCTTTTCTTCATTTCATCGATAAAAAGTTCAGTGTCAAAGCGATCCATAACGAGCTCACGCATGCTCCTGTTGTGACGTGCGGACCGCGCGGTGCCCGCAACGCAACTGAACGCTCTCGAAAGGCTCCATAGTAATAGAACCGCGCGGTTACGTCTGAACGGTTACATACAAACGTACATAAATAAAACCCGCGCGGATCCCACGTGATTATGAAACCGCGCGGTTCCCGCTGTGTCTGAACAAGCCCTTTGGGACCAACTGAAAACCTTCAAAGGAATATGTAAACTTGTGGACCACTGGACCAAGAGAATTGACAAGGGAGGCCACTATGTAGAAAATGATGTACTCGTACATACTGAACCGCTACCTTTGTGTAAATAAATTGTAGAACGAAAAGTGTAGATAATTTTTGACTCGCCTCGTACAATAGTCCGTATCCATGAAATGAGACATGGTGAGATAATTTTCTCACTACCATATACATACATGTATTGAGATTTTGAACTGAAAATATACTCAAAGATCAGTTTAAAATCGTAGAAAGAAATAAAAAATATTTTTTGTTGTGGTCTGTAGTTCATCGTACTGGTGTGTGACCAGCTGACGGCATATGATAATCTTTCGTATTGGTCTGTTATGATGGTATTTCTCTAGCGGAAGAATTTATAATTGAATAAATATGCTGCGCATGTATTTCGCACGATTTTTCGCAAAATCTGACACAAACATAATATACCTTTACCAAACTTTTTATAAATAGTGATGCGAACATGGAATACGTGTCGCATTAATATTCTTACTATTTTCAAACTAATCAAAACGCTTATGCTATGAATATAGGACGAACTTGCTGGTGTCCTGGAATGGGGCTCTAACCACCGACCGTCAGATCATTAGGCGAGCGTCATGACCATTACACCAACAAGCTACTCGTGGATTGGAATCATGAACAATCATAGAATGCTGAAGCGACTTGAAGTATTTGAGGTGTGGATCTACAGACCGCTTCTAAAAATAACATCATGGTACTTCTACGACCGACCTACAACCATAGATACCTTGATTGATAGACTCTGTGAGATTGGGTATGATTTGAAATGAAGTGCTAAGATAAAAAGGAGTTTAATCGCTTCGATCTTATTCCGAGCTTCTTAAAGAATGTAAAAAATAAAGACTTGTTGGTCTTTTAGTTAAGACCTCATTCCAGACCAGCAAGTACCTTTCATAGCACAGGCGTTTAGTTGAGACTGAAACTAGTAAGAATATTTACGTGATACGTATTCCGTGTACGCGTCTTTGAATTAAATTTTGTTTATTTTTTGGTATTATGGACTATATTATATTGTGTTATTTTACTTCATTTGCATATTTTTGATGGCGCTCACGCACGGAACTTAACTCTGTACCTCCCATTAAAACTGGGTTCATTTTATGCCGATACAATATGGAATTGCGGCTAGAGCAAAGGCTACCTGCACTTATATTGATATAACCTGTTTGATTTCAATTAAAACTCTGTGATTCATCTCATGGTGTGCCAATCCGCGGACCGATGAGAGATAATACAAGTTTTTCCAAAGATCAAATTTTTCTAATCGCTATTAAACTTCTTGGTGTGAATCTTCAGCGCACGAGGCCAGGAAGGCGGAGACCCGGAGAAGTTCGGCACCACTGTGCGAGGTGTGATAAATTTATTTGTATCCACTGTATGCGGTGTATAGGTGCGACGTAAATCATGTTTACCGTTGATCAAAGCCAAGCGCAATCAGGAGGCGGCTCGCGACCCATTCAGTGGTGGCGGAAGCGCGCATTGTTACGCCGGTCGGCTCGGCCTTACCTCATCTTAATGACGTTCATTTTTAACACACGATGTTTTCCGCAAAATATTGGCACTCGAGCCAGCACAATGAAGCCACCGGAATTCGGGGTTATCAGCGCGTGAAGTGTTATGCCCGAAAATTTAATCGCTTCCCAATTATTTGACTTGATTAGGTTCCGCTGTGCGCTGGACTGCCGTGTAGGTACGTTATCAGGTTTACAATGTTGGTCCATTTTGTCGGATGACCAACGTTTGTCTGTTTTGTGGATGTCCAACGAGGGTACTGTTCACAATCTGGGCACAAAATTTATCCGTAAAAAAACACTACCGGCGTATGCCAAGTGAATAGATTTACAGAGAAAATAGACAGTAAGCTCTATACTTTGCAAATTAAATTAATCACAGATTCACTCGGTTTAAACCACTTTATAATTGGTAACACCAACCGTTAGTCACCCAGTTAAGTAGTTTAGTTTTATTCTTTATTTACCCTAAAGATTGAATGGTGGTTCCTAAACCGGTTGTTGTTACCAAAAGTATAGTCATTTAAACCAAGTGAATTTGTGTTTAATAATAACCACAAATTGATAGCTGATTACAAGAGTCTATACTTTGACTTTGAGCTCAGCGTCCCAAGGTTTACCAAAATGGAAAGACATCATTGGTTGGGAAATGTAGAAAGGATGCTCGAACAGCAAGCCTCGAAGTCATTACTGAACACAAAACCAATTTGGGAAGGCCATATCTGCATTAGAGATGCGAAGTTGAAGAGAAGCGGTACGACATAGAAGTCAGCACCCACCAGGGGTTACATTAATATTACACATTTTTAACGGAGAGTGGTTTCGAGATTTTTATTTTAATTTAGTTGAAAAATTATACTTACAGAGATATTGATAATACATATATATTAAATGCAAGCAAAGCAAATGGTTATGTCAACTCTCCAATTAAGAGCGTTTGTAGGGTGAACTTATATAAAAAGAAATGCACATTAGAAAAATAGATATAATTAAAAAAAAACACTCAAAACAGGATAATAAAATAGACCTCGCCAGCGACAAAAAAAAAACTGAATCATTTTAGAAAATAATGTCAAGTGTACACAAAAGCAAGTTGCAGTCAATATGCAGAAGCTGCAAGTTTCGGAGGGGTGTATGTTGGTGTGGACACAAATAATTTAAGGAAGTGCTAAACACTTTAGGTCTAACTACTTTACCCGGATCTAAACTCTTTAGATCCGTGAAAAGAAATTAGTGTAGAGCGAGTAGATCAGAAAAACCAACCAACGTACCTATACCGATATTTATAACCAAATCTCCGAGACGCGAGAGCAATGTTTCATCCGTGAATACATATGTACTCAATCCTTGAAGCAAATTACTATTTATATTAAGTTAGTGTCTACAATACGTATATTATATTCAATACTTGCATATTATTTACAAATCTATCTGTACGGAACCTATGTCATCGACATCCAGCTGTCTTCTTACACATGCTAGTTGTTTTTAAATGTCCTCGCATTTCCTTTCTTTGCCGTGTTCTATTTGATCGTGCCGGGTAACGTCAGACAGGCACGTAGATAGAACTGTTAAACACGTCTGTCTGACTATACGCGATCCCCACACTTACCCACCTGCATACTAGATTCACCATTAATCAAACACAATGTGGATATCGAAGCTATCTTCATGTAACCCGTTAATCTTACATACTCAACTATTTTTTGGCTACACGACAATTTCTTCTACCTTCATAAAATGGTAAATCGATCAATTTTTAAAATATACTTAAATGTGGGGTTATAAAAGTGAAGGTAGCAATATCCAAAATATACAAAAAAAAGTATTGAATGTTGTCACCGAGGATTACTAATTTTAAATGTATTGCATTCTAGATTTTATGTAATCATGTTTCCTATAAATTTATAGGCTTTGTTTCCTATAAAATTTAGAATTCAGAACATTATAAATAAGTAATCCTCGATGACTGCGTGTAATTTTTTTTTGGATATTGATGCCTTTGTTTTTATACCTCAAAAAGTATGTACATATTCGTATATTCCTGAGGGACGGACGAAATGTAATTTTTTCATAGAAATGAACAAAAATCGGAATAATAAAAAAAATATAACCAGAATATTATCTTTATTAAGTAGCGAAGATATGGGAAAATGCATAATTTACTATATTTGATGTAATTTTTATACAGTTTTATTTAGCTTCACTTATTTGTATGTTAGTTAGTGTGTCTCTAAATTTAATAATCGAAATATCACCAACTTCCCGACTTCTCAAACCTTAAACGTTGTGTATTTCCTATGATGCAATATTCAATTGTTTCTTACAATATATGTTTGATATTTTGAGAGAAATAAATAATTTTCATATTCCGAACGAAGAAAAGAAGAAAACACTCACTCATTGTTTCTGTGAAAAATACTTAATTTGACTAGAAACATCAAAGTACCATTGTTTTTGTTTTTAATTAAATATGATATATCGATAATTTTATTCATTTGCGAAGACCTTAAAAAGCGTGTCCTCATTTTTTTTGTATTGCTTATTCCACTTATGTATATCATTTTATCATACTATGTTTTTATAATTAAATAAATAAAACTAACTTAGTTAAACACCACTTATATTTATTGTGAAATCCAACCAGGTTTCGCTACCAACGTAGCTGCTTCAGGGAGAATCTTAACTGCAGTTAAGTTATTTTTATTTATTTAATTATAATGTCTCACCACCAAGTGTTCGCTTCCTTCGAAAAATATATGTTTTTATATTTTAACGTATACCTCTTTCCATTTAAGAAAGACAATCGAGTTAGTGTGTGTAAGCCGTGCGTACGACGCACATTGTTTCGTCGTGTTGATGTTTGTACCCGAAGACACCAACACAACGAAATATAATGCCAAACGGCTTATCCAATAATAATGCCAAATAATAATTATTATTGGACAAGCCACAAAGGTTTCGATCGGCTAATTGATACATTTTCTTCATTTTTTTGGGTTTAATTGGTTCGGACGATATTAGTGTAACCGAGCGCACTTTCGGTCTGCTTTCTCATTGCCTTTTCTATTTCATTGTCCCCTTTTCTATTTCATTGTCCCCTTTTCTATTTCATTGTCCCCTTTTCTATTTCATTGTCCCCTTTTCTATTTCATTGTCCCCTCGCTGTGCGTGCGTCAGTGTCGGCTCCAGGATGCCGTCGCGACATCAACGAATTAGCGTCGAGTTTGTTTAATATTTCAAAAGGTTTTGGCACTGACAGTGACGAGAATGAGATAACTGGACAGAACAGCGATGACACAAAAGAAAAGATAAAATAAACAATTCCAATTGTTTCACCGGATATGGTTGCATTTGTTTTCGTAAATTTTTGGTCTAATGGCGTGCATTCACGGATTTAAACACGACAAGTCTCAGTACCTTGTGCACGTTTTCAGGATTTAATCTGAAGATTTAAAAATCAGATTACTAGATTAGTAGAAAGTGATAAAAATTAAATCCCGTGTATAGATATCTCGGTAAAAACTGACATAAACACAGTTTCATAAAATAAAAAATAAAAAACATTTTTAAAGAAAAATTAAGTTATGAAAACATTTCACGCTTTACAATTTTTTTAAACTGCGAAGTGAACTTAATGTCATTTTACGCATTGACGTATAGTTACATCATTGATCTTGACAGTTATTGTATAACATCGTAATGCCGCCAATTTTGAAGTTTTCAGTTTGACATGTTTGAAATTAATAACTTAACGTTTGTTTAGGTTTTAGAGCTTTCTGATTGATTGAATTCATTATTTTCAAACCAGCTAAACTTAAAAAGTCAAAATTGGCAGCATCACAATGTTATACAATAACTGTCAAGATACAAAAAAGAAATATTGCTTATTTCAGAATACGGCCGATTATCGAGTTCTATTAACTTTGTAACAGTATGGATGTTCGATTTTTTAGAAGTTCTATCGATTAATGGACAGAGCGGATTTTTTCAAACGTAATTATTTTTTTTTATATACATAAATTATATAACCATGCTGTATATATTTTATCTTTCGTTAATAAGATCTCCTTTAAATAGGGTTCTGGTATTGTAGAACACTTCCCTTTTCTTGATATTTTGTAAATTTTATTTTCCGTATTGAAAAATGGAAACTTGATATACACAATTGGCCGCGAAGCGGCTCACGTAGACATAGGTAAACAATTGTGTTTGCTGCGTAGCAAACCATAATAGCAGCCCACAAGCCGCCGTCGCCGCGTCGTCGATTGCTTACCTGCTAGTAATTATTATTACTATTCATCGAGGATAAATAATGAAGACATTGAGGAGGTGAATGAAATGAAGTATTAAGGATTTGTAACGATTGAAAATTAACTAAAACTCCACAAAGACAATTTAACGATTACAAAGAAAAAATTAGTCAAAATGTCGGATTTTTAAGCAGCATATAAACTTAACTTATAAACGTCGCAATTATTTACTGTTCAATAACATTTTTTCGGGGAAAGAAATTGAAGAGGAAGAATTTCAAAACAATCCAAAGAGTGCCATGAGGACTATTTTGAGATATAGATATACAAAAATCAGCTACATGCTAAAACGGCTTAAGTTAATGACAACTTATGCAACTCACATACTTAACAAATTATACAAAATGTCACAGTTTTGATATTCAAAATCAAGAACAGATCATATTATATATCTAAATAAAAATATTAAATATAATTTTCAGGTCCAAATTTATTTTTTGTATATTCACTATTTTTATTCTTTTTCTTTTAAGTCGTAGCGTTTGCGGTTTGTCTGCCGTTCATATAATGATATATTTACTTATACTTTTATATAATTATTATTTCTGTGATTGTTTTGAGTTTAATTTTTACGTTCCTGGATACCCCTAGTTTCGTATGCGTAATAGTTTATTTACTTTATTTATGCTTTATTCTATGTTTATGTGCTTTTTAAATTATTTTATGTTTACATGTTAAAAGAACGCTGCGTACATGTATAAATTATTTGATAACCGTTTTCTTTTTGTCACATATTTTTTGTATTCCTTGGTCTTCAAATAATTAATGCTCTGTAAAAAAAATGGGTCCATGTACTTGTTTACAGGCGCAGAAGTTATACTTTTTTGGCATATGTAAAAAAAACAATGTGCTATCTTGTATATCTTGCGTTGAGAATTTTGTTTTAAGTTTCTTTGATGTGGGTTTGCTTGTGTTTTAAGTGTTATAAGTAAACTAGGATGATTTTCGTGTAGATTTATCTTACATCGAAAACCTCATTTATTAAATATGTCCTAATTTATTAAATATCTCATTCGTGGGATATAAAGCAAAGGTAGCAATATCCAAAAAACTTTTAATGTAGTCATCGAATGTAATGAATTCGATTTTTTATAGGAAAACACGGCAATAATTTTTAGGAAACATGATTTTGAAATGGATGGATACATAAAATATAGAATTAAATACATTTTAAATTAGTTATCCTCGGTGTATGCATTCAAAACATTTTTCTATAAAACATATTTCTCAAAAAAGATTCTGGGCAACCATTTGTAAGCTGTTTTTAAAGGTTTAATTTCAAGAAAATTTCGTTATGTGATGCGCGCGCATTTCGTTGCGTATTATGCATTTAAAACGAATATAAATTTTCGGGCCACCCTAGTCGGTACCTATACTCGAGCCATCTTAAGATGGCACTTTTGACAGATCGTAATAGTGTTGTGACACACTTAAAATCATTAACGAAATAATTCAGTCGAAAAAAAAATTCGTCGCACGGTGTGAGTTGAGAAAGTCTTTGTACATAAAAAAGGTTATAGAAGAATAATTAAACACATTTTTCTTAGATAAAAATATTTACTTGAATGTTTCAATCTGATTCATCCCCATTACTATCACTCTCCATTGAACTATCGTCGCTGCTATCATTTCCTAAATTAATTATAATATCATTATCTAAAATATTATCGATTCTAATATCTCCTTCGTAATCTTCCTTTATTCGTCGCACGGTTCTATTCACTACATTAGCCCAGTCTGTTTGAGTTGTACGTTGTCAAGCTTCTTCTAATAATTTTAACATTTTTGATGTCGTAAAGGGAGGTTCTGTATTATGCCTTGCTGCATATCCCTTGATTTGAGCCCATATCAATTCAATTGCGTTGTATTCGCATTATATATTCTACGCATATTATACAGGCAATCAATATCCTATAACATTTTGAATCATTTCGTTCATTCCATATTTAATGTTGATGGACATCACTGCTCTGGCGTTCGCGCAATAAAGTATGGCATTTGTCCTCTAATGTTTAGCTGTCGTTAATTACGAAACTTCATGTAAGTCTAAACGTCAAAAGTGCCATCATACAGTGGCCGTACTGTAGAGAGAGATTAGAGATTTGCAGTCAGGAAGCGGCGGCTGGTGGCCCCGCCCTCCGGCGACGGCCGCCCAGCCGACCGGGAGGCATTTGGAGAATCTCCACTTGCACTTTTACCGATGTTCCACTTTTTGCACTTCCACGGCTTTCAAAAAAATTCCAACTCGGTTATAAAACGCCTCGGCACGCCGCGCGCGCATTTCCCCCCCCGCTGACTGGATATCTGCAATTACAAAATAACGCGAATTGCCAACCAGTTATCGAGCGCATTGTTCCATAAATCGCGGATCGCGAGTGAAGTAATAACGCTCGCGAAGAAACGTAACGTTTTGTAACGGTCCTCGTGATACACATAAAAATTCCTCGAAACAGGTTTTTAACATTTTGATAAGTGTAAATTTAATTAACACGAAACATAGAAACATTATAAAATATTATCCACAAATACTACTCATGGGCAATAGGTACTCCGCAAAATTATACAACATAGGAAACATCTCCAGATACTTATTATTCCGGACAGATTTCTGCGAAAACGATCTTTCGGGACATTGATTAATTATTAAGGACACTGATTTTTTCGGACAGAATTTTGGCGGAAATAGAATATTTAGAACATTTACAGTTATATGTGATACAATATCATTTCGCAGTTGTGGAATGCGCGGGTTAGAAGGACAACGCCGTGTATCGTACGACGAGTGGCGGTCCAAGGCGCAATATAGAATAATAAAAATTGAACACACTCAAACGATCGTTAATTATTATTTTTACTATTATTCGTTTTATATTTTACAATTTTAAGACAAAGATATACCTACAAACGGCGAAAATTATTCCGGAAATGATGGAAATGAAATTTAGCGGACAGCTTTTTTACTGGCACGCTCTTTCCGTAATCTTTTTCGGGACACTAATTTTTCCGGACAGGATTGTTATTTACCCATACATTGATTATTTTGGGCAGATTATCCCGGTCCAAAAAATATAGTTGGTATATTATTAAACAATACATTCACATACACTTGCCTAGTGATGTAGTGGTCTGCGAGTCTAACTTCGCTCCAGGAGATCAGCAATCCTACAATCATAGCACAAGCTTTCAACTTAATTTTGAAAATATTTAAATTATTAAAATATTGATGTGACACGTATTCCTTTTCCGTATCTAATTTTTTTAACCAAAAACTGTTTAGCAATTGCCAATCTCTACAGAATTATTATATTAAGGAGCTTTATCAGTATTAATTAATTTAAAATTCTTTATATAAAGTAATAAAGTATTTAAAATATGTTTATGTTTATGTTAATTTATATAGCGCCGTTTTTGCGTAAGAGACGCTTCAAGGGCGCTTTACAGGTGCGACATCCCAAAAAAATGAGTTTTTAGGCTCTTCTTGAAGAGTTCCTGGTTCTCCAAAGATCGCAACACTGGAGGCAGCTGCTGGACAACACATAGCTGGGCCCGCAAAGCTGCAAGCACGTTCCGCAAACTCGGTGGCTCCAGGTCTCCTTGGTACTAGCAGTCTGCAGAGTGCCTCCGATTTAGCTGACCGCAGTGTGAGCCGTCTTCCAGTGATATTGTATGGGATACAGAAGTCGATCAAATATTGTGGTTTTTTTCTTTAAATCAAATATTGTGGTGCTTTAAAGCAGATAGAAACAAAAATTTAAGACATGCTTTTGTATGTTTTCTTTGCATACATTCGTAATTCCTTTTTTAACATCACCCATACAGTGTTCAAATATTAACACGTTGTTTTAAAGTTTTTAAATAAATTTTCGAACACATGTTCTTGTTTCTATTTCTGTGGCTCTCGCTTGTGAGTGATGTGATTATTATTATTTAATGTGAGTGATAATAAAAATAAAAGCATATAAAAAAATTAACCAATAAAAACATATTTTTCATTATAAATCGTTTCCATTTATTGTATTGGCTGTCATTTTACAAAATAACAACAAGCTTTTGTTTTGTAGCAATTTTAAATAAAGCGTTATATTCCAAATTAAAATAGTACCAGATATAGAAAGAAGGTACTTAAATAAATTTGCATTTTTTTGTGTGCGTGTGTTTATGTGTGACCCCAAATGTATGTAAGAATGCATCGTCACCGACATCAAATCGATGTGCAAAATTTCAGTTCGATGGATGGCGGGAAGTGTGTTAATCTTCACTTCCTAGATTTTTCCACGATCAAGACCGGCGGTATAAAGGATAAAATAAAGGATTTAAAAAGAAAATTGATCATATGTGGCGTATAAAAGCAAAGGTAGCAATATCCAAAAAATAAAAAAAAATGTTTTGAATGCAGTCTCCGTGGATTACTGATTTAAAATGTATTGAATTCTAGATTATATGTATCTACCCTTTCCAAAAAATGTATAGGCTATGTTTCCTATAAAATCTCGAATTAATTGCATTATAAACTACTAATCCTCGATGACTGTATTAATTTTTTTTGATATTGCTGCCTTTGCTTTTATACCCAAAACATCTAGATTTAATATAATAATAATAAATATTATTATTTTTTTTTACATATTCTTATAAATGATTACACTACATTAATTAATTATTTGTATTAATTAAAATTTAAAATTAAAAAGCATGTCCCCAAACAGCAATTGTATGCTGGTATAAGGGGGCAGAAAATAAAGTAAAATAAGTGGGTACACATACTAAATATCAGCACATTGATTTGTTAAACAGTTATCTCCTCCCCAGCACAAGTCCCTTCAGCTGTTTATTGAATAGTTCTATACTATTTAATTCCTTTATGCAGTTGGGGATGCCATTATAGAAATCGATCGCAGTGTATAGGTTTAGTATATAGATTTCAATTTAATATTTTGTTTTACCGGTCGCGTCGGAGATTGGTCTTTTTTTATACTCGATGGAAACTTTGTCGGCAAGTTGATTAAACGGGTTAATCAAACGGATATAACACAACACCGGAACAAAGAGGAAATAGTTCATCCGAGAGAACAGATCGCACTTCACCGGCTCAGTGATAATTTTACCTGCTCGTTCAGTTGGCTTAAGGTACAGATACACATGCTTCTTTACTGGCATGCTAATGAGCATGCCATTAATAAGCATGCCCTAACAACTGTACACACTTGCTCATTACTGGCATGCTTATTAGTGGCATGCTCATAAATAAGCATGTCCAAAGCTAACAATCAAACACACATGCTTATTAGTGGCATGCTCTTGTCATAGAATAGAGACGCTCTTGTTCAAAATGGAAACTTTGCAAACTGAAATAGAAAATTCAAGTGAACCAATAAATCAAAAAAGTTCCCGAGTTTCCATCCGCACATTTTTGATTTTAGTTTATATAATTTTTATTGTAAGATTTGAATCATTCATGCCTATTAATAAAGTTTCGTAAACATTATTTCTCACTATATTATTTTTACACAACGGTGACCGAGTATTCCACAGACATTCGTGATTCTTATAATAAGTCACGAAAAGTAATGTTTTATCATCTCCCAACGCGCCATATTTGTTTCATCCGTCGCGGACTGAGAAGATCGCATTGATAATACTAGCCGCGAAGCCCGCGAATGACATAAGCATGCTCATAAATAAGCAAGTCTGTTCACACATGCTCCAAAGATACCCCTTCTCTATGGTGAATGACAGTGGCATGCTTATAAATCAACCGGCGGTTGATTTTTGAGCATGCCACTAGGTGGCATGCTCATTTCTAGCAATGTGCGTACACACATGCCACTAATAAGCATGCCACTGTCAAAGTCGATACTGCGCATGCTCACGTGCCACTAAAGAAGCATGTGTATCAGACGCTTTACTCCCGGTTCAGCTTTGGGGAGGCAGCGCATCATCGTGAGCAGTCCAAACGTCGCGTACCCTGGTAAGCGCGTTCGGAGTGATCGTGTCAATTACATCATTGGCTAAAATGGTCGATAGGAACCCTACGCTCATTATAATTTGATGGAAAATATTAAGAAAGAAAGAAATAATAATAAGAAGAATTTGAGACGATAAAAATGGGTAAAATAATTAGTATTTACTTTATATGTTTATTTTTTTGTATCTCTTAAATCAGACGAGTTAAATGCAGGGTATCACAAACAACAAAGTATTGACAGTGATACGTTTGACCGCTACACTCGCAGTCACTCCGTCGGACGAAGATGCGATAAATCGCTGTACCATGGGTAAGAATGGTGCAGTGGTGCAATTTGACTTCTGCAACAAGATTTAGTCACAAAAAAGAATGTGAATAAATATTCACCTAAATATCATTTGTGTTAATTAAAAAATGATCATGTTGAATGTGTGAATGAAGACGTAAGAATATTAAAAAATTATTTTGGTAATAACACCAGAAGTAGAAGAGAGCCGCTGAGGAGTTGGTAAGACTAGGTAAACCAGATAGGTACTGGAAGATGGTTATATTAAAAGCCTCGACAGTCGATGAGCTTTCATGAAAAAATGGATGAATCTGGAGTAAGTGAGAGATGTGTCAGGACAGAAAAGTGTGGCGTTCCATCCTCTTTGCCTGTCCCCGCGTAGTAACGGCGTGGTGTTGAGGCATTTTTAATAATTTGTAACAAAATAATATTATGAATTTTCAAAATGATGCGCGCATGGTTTTAATTTATTTTCAAGTAGATCTCTGTAAGGCCCGGTTGTTTCAAGTTGGATCAAAGTAAGCGTTCGTTTAAAGCGTGGATTTTTGCGTTCTCCACCGATCAGGCGATCCGTTTTCGTAAATATCTATGCTTTCAACGAACGCTTACTTTAATCCAACTTGAAACAACCGGCCTTTAGTGACGTAGAGTTCTAATCGCTCAGTCATGTTTCATGACGATTTCTTTGAATAGTGTTACGAAACGAAAGCGAAAGCAAACTCAAGGAGACCGACCACGATGGCCATGAACAGTAGCAAGGGGTAGATCCATATAGCACTGTTGGCTCAACGGGCACAGTGTAAAAATGCCTACACAGTCCCCGTGCAATCATCCGTAAAATATGTCCACTGCACGTATAGCGCATAAGCAGTATGCATAATAAATTTATATGTAACAATGTCCGCCACTAACGCTACCAAAACTCTACCCTCGATAGCGATGTTCTCGCAGCCTCAACTCGCTGCCGGAATGTATAAATAGTTCTTTATACAACAATACTCTGTACCAAAGTTAATTTTTCGTGAGCACTTATATAAGACGACAAATAATTATCACATAATATAATAATTATAAAAATTATTATAAAAATAAATTAAATGTAAAAAATTTTATTATAAGAGGATTAAGGTGTGTTTTGATTTATAAATATAATGCCGGAGCATTAAAACTACAAAGCGCCGGTTGCATCAACTTGGTTTATAGTTTATACTCGTTTTGGGTTTAAAGCACAGGTTATTGCTATTCCCACCAATTAAACAACGCGTTTTCGTAAAAAATCTAAGCTTTAAGCGAAAGATTACTGTAAAACAAGTTGATACAACCGGCGCTAACTAATGTAAAACTGAAATTCAATCATGTAAAAGTACGTCCTTTTTGAAGGGTTTAGTTAAATAGTAGGCATATAATAAAAAAATGTAATACTCTCGAGACGAAAGTGTCGTCGTCTATAGAAAATAAAATATATTCTTGTTGCATGGGGTATAATAAAAATACCTTGAATATGGATAGCAAATTGATAGAAATACGAGGATATGTCCCTGTATTTAAGAAATATTTTTAAGTAAAGTTAAAAAATGTAGCGGAAAAAACAAAACGGTGTATTAATTTAAAATTAACTAATAACGATAAAAAAAATTATTAATTTTTTAATTAATTTAATAAATTATAGAAGTCTCACAGATTCGATGCTATTAATATGAAAAATGTCTATGGAAGACTTTCATACCATGGCCCAGGGCTTACAACCTGTATGAGCTGGCTTAAATGATCACTCTGCACAATGCAACGTTCACCAATTCCATCGTAAGAACATCCACACATTATCAAGTTTTTGAAAGTTGTGTTCCAATTGAAACCTTCCGTATATTTGAAGGGGTTGTGCTAGATATATCTGTAGTCCTTCTCATGAAATATACATAGATTTTGCAGCTGGTAAAAATACTTCTATATTTTTTAATTTGGAGTATTAAGCAATATTCTTTTTAATGTATATATGATATTCTTCTATATAAATTAACGTATTATACACCTGATACATACACGCCTGAAAATCAATATTTTCAATTTAATTATGTTCTCTCTCTTCTTGTAATATTGTTATAATTAATTAGGCCAGAATGCTTATAGAACTTTTGTGAAATAGGCTTGGAAATCTCATTGACAGGACATGAATGTTTATATTGTATTTGAGTATCTAAGGGGCGCCTGGTTTGTATTGACTATGTTATAGTGTTATTAGGTCTGTGAATGTGAATGGTACCCACCGCTTACCCAGGACCGTTTTATGAGCAAAAGCTCCCATATCGGTCCTTCTCATTAACACATTAACACAGGAGCCCACACATTAACACAACACCCCGGTGTTGTGTTAATGTGTGGGCTCCTGCATTGGACGAAGACCTGCCGGTCCTGTGCTTCCCTACCCGGATATCCAAATGTATTTTTTTTATATCGTCTTTTTCCCTGTTAAGGGGGTGTCTGTTTGACCTTACCCATCCACTGCCGCCACCGCGAAATTCGTCTACTATGTATTATTTTCTTCTTTTGTTATTACCTTTTCTTTGTTCTTGTATTATTTTTGTATTATTTTGTATTATTTCATATTATTTTTCTTATTTTGTTATTTTACCTTTTCTTTGTTCTTGAATTTATTTATGTATTTTTTTATGCAATAAAGACGTATCTAATGGTGTCGGTCTGTGAATGGTTTTGTTTTTGCGGCCGTGCCGCCTCGCACCGGTTTATACGACCCGTGCGGGGCAGCACGGTCTTGCATTGTAGCTAAAAAAAATGTCAACCTGGAGACGAATGAGAAGTGTTATTAGGTCTGTAAATTTTGTCCGTCTTTTTTTCTAAAGAGATGTCTATGTTGAAACGTTTTTTTCTATGCACACTTGACGTTTTATTGGAGATCGCGGTCCAGGACGGCATTAGCGCTAATGGTCCTCGGCGACTTCCACCAGGGGGCTCCAGCTCCAGCCGTGGTCATGAAATTCACAGGAATGTGATAAATACGGTCCTGAGCGCACATTAGTGACTCTTGTATTTGAATTTAATGAATATTGGACGTTAGGGGCCGAATTTGAGCGCGCGGGCGAAACTTTTATGTCACACATTTTTAAAACTTTTCTACCAGTTTTTATTTGAAAAAAAAACTTTTATATGTTTACCTCGGTAATATGGTAAAAACGCCAATTATTTTATTTACTAAAAATGTATTCACATTGGATATAGCAGGATAGGTTAACGTTTTATTTAAAGATTCATTGTCGTTGAATTCAATGATTTTTCAGTTACTTCGCGGTGCAATATTTTAATTAAAAATATAATTCTTATTTAAATTTGGTATTACACACTCAATATTTGGGTTATTTATTACTACACTATAGTTTAGAGAGAAGCGGTCCCCCCATCATCAAGTATGGTTAATAATTAATTTAAATACACAATTTAATCAATCTATTCGGGTATAAGATGATGAGAAAGACTGCTCCTCTCGAAACTAAAATTGTGTGTGTAGTACAAAGTTTAAAAAAAACATATTTAATGTGAATAAATATAACTGTTTGAATTTTACTCTTGGATAAAAGAAACCTTATGTTTGTCTGGTGTCGGTATGCTAACGCACTCAATTATGCTAGCACAAAGCTTTGCTAGATGTTGTAGTCTCATATTTTAATATTACGAACCTATTTTTTAATGTGGCAAATGTTTTGAATTCGTATTTTTATTTTTATTAATTATTATATACACGTAATAACAAATAAATGCACTAAGCTCTAAAGCGAATGTTTATTCGTTTATTTTACTTATATTTCTCATTTTCATTTTCTGACGACTTTTATAATTGTGATTGATTCTATTTTTATATTTATTTATTTTATTTATTTATTTGTTTACGCCCATTAGGCTTTTACATAAAGAGTATAAAATAAATTTCAAAAAGCACATACATTAAAAGTTTCAGGAATAGCACCAAATCATGAGTATAAAATTAAAAATGTAGAGTAGGTAACGAGCAGCAATGCGTATAGGCTTTTACATAAAAAAATATATCATAAAATTAAAAAGAACATACATTAAACAATATAAATTACAAGTAGCAAATTATTAAAAGTACCAGGAATAGCACCAAAACATGAGTACAAAAATTTAAAATATAAAGTACAAAGCGGCAATGTGTACGAAAAATATATATTACCCACCATTACATATTAACAGCTGAAGTCAGTAACGAAGCAGTATTGCCTCTGTAAGTGTGAACTTTACTTTCTCCAGACTGTCGACGAAAATGTCAATCATGCAACCATATTCATTACAAGTTCCCAATATTCTGTGTATCACAGAATTTGATTGATAGTTAGTATTGCAATTGTTGCGATGGAATGTGACAATTTGTCGAGTTCTATGTGTGGAAAGGATATTATAATCGATACATGCTACAAGGTCAGGGCTGTCCAACATATTGTTTACAATTTTGTAAAGAAGAACTATATCATAAATTTTTCTTCTATCATATAATGTGAGTAAATTTAGTCTCTTCAATATGTAATTGTATTCTATGTTTTGTATTGGTATGCTTAACTTGTAGTTAATGTATTTGAGAAATTTGCATTGGACACGCTCAATACTGTCTATATGCCCATTATAATATGGAGACCAAACTGATGAGCAATATTCTAATTGGCTCCGGACAAGAGACATGTATAACATTTTAATACTTTCAATTGATTGAATTATCATTCCATAATAAGTCTACTGTTCTTAAAAAGTTAACTTTGTTATGGATTCGCAAAATTGTACCTAATCTAACCAAAAGCTCGCATTCATTAAAAGTGATTTATAAAAGCTCTCCGTTTCCACGGCCCGGCCTGAAATCACAATCGTGTCCCGCGCATGAAACTGCGGGAATTTTCGCTAAAGTTTTGTTGTTTTCTTTTACACAGATTTGTCCATTTTTGCGAGTTTGGCAACATACTGATTAATTTGTACACTGAAATAAAATACCATGATGAAATTTATGGCCTTTTTATCGGTCCTTTCGTACCTGGACGGAAATGTATTAAAAATAGAATTTAAATCAGTGTCTACTTGAGTTTATGGATTATTTTGGCACCAAAATGTATAATGAAAATTAGTTTGCATTAAAAAAACAGATCAATGTATGTGTGATTTTTTTATTTAAGGGATCTTGCCTAGTCAGGGGTTTAAAAAAGGATGATTTAAAAAAATTCCATAAAATTAAAACCACACATTCAAGCTAAAGATTAAATCGATTTTTAACAAATCAAAGGAAGTCTAGACTGTATGTCATATATTTAACAATTTAAAAAAAAAAAGTACTCTATGGTTTTTCGAAATACATGTGAATTCTGGATAATAAAGCAATAAGT
Source organism: Agrypnia vestita (assembly GCA_016648135.1). Lineage (NCBI taxonomy): Eukaryota > Metazoa > Arthropoda > Insecta > Trichoptera > Phryganeidae > Agrypnia > Agrypnia vestita. Next base: position 18,101 of record JADDOH010011621.1, read on the forward strand.
GTCAGAATGTTCTTTTTAAGATACAAGGTAAAAAGTGAATATAGTGTTTATAGCTAGCTCTTTGTGTGCTATTTTAAACACTTCATCATTAATTTCTATACATTCTTCGGTACCCTACGTGAGTTAGCCATTTTAAAACTAAAAAATACTCATGTGCAGTATTTAATGTATTGGCGAAGGCATGTAAGTGTTCACGTAAGATATGTAAATAATTTATGGTTTTGATAAAATTTGTATATTTGATTCTTGATGAACTCCATCAAATTCTTTATTTTAATATATAAACGTAACACATCAATATTGGCAGAAATTAATAATGTTCCTGTTACTATAAAACGTGATAAAAACAATATAAATATATCAATGCGTCATCTTCCATTTAAATTTGTATCATTAATTGGACTCCTCTATCTACTTTAATTATTATAAATTTCACTGTGGATACAAACTAAAAATTAATTATAATAATTTATAAAATTGGGGAAGAGTAATATAACTAGGTACCACGTATACATATATTTTTTTTATTCATACATTTACATTTGTTTATTTTATAATAAGTACAACATTCGTAAGGCTGAATATTCACTACAAATGCATATTTCGGCGTTTTCAAAAATGTGTTTTTTGTTGTTCTTTATATCAGAATATATATGCTAGGCTCCTTAATAAAAGCAAAAAATAATGGTATATATATATATATATATATATATATACTATATATATTATTATATCTATCTATATATATAAGTAATTTTATTGTAAAAAAAAAGACGGATGCATACTGTATGCGTCCGTCTTGACAAAGATAGCTTGGTATTGAAATCGGTAAACGTAAAGTTACCAGAAGTGGCTTAAAAAAAGTTGTTAATTAATTAAAATTAAGGAAAAATATTTTTTTTAAAACGAAAAAATATTTGTATAAAGTGTTTAGAGTCGAAAACATCAGCCGTCTGTCCGAAAAGTTACCTCTCAAAACTATTATTTAATGATTTTATTTGTTTTAATATCTTTTGAGGGTAAGTCGCGTCTACTTCTCATTGTCGCTTCTTTACAAAAGAGCGCGTAATTTATGACGGCGGTATTGCTTGCCGTCAACTGTCAGGGGCGCCAGTTTTTATTTTATCTGTGAGTCCAAAGCAAAATATTTTTATGACGCGTTAAGGTTGCAGAGTAATTTTAGCGCATCTTCTGGACGGTAAGGATGGTTTTTGAAGAAGCACGCTATCCAAAAAACTTCCGTTCAAAACAAAAAAAGCAACGATAAACTAGCGGCAAGAAAATTCATCTATAAAAATAAATCCGAGTATCTTATGCCGGCGCAAATTTACAATGAAACCGGATTGCAAGCGACGAAACTTCTTCGAATTTGACGAAAATCGTGATAACTCTTATCAAATTTGCGACTGAAAACAGGTACGGAATATTGATGCAAAGTCAATATGTGTTTGACCAAGTCAAAAAAAATGGTAGCTCTGATCACGAAATGTTAAATGATGAAGATAACGTCCAATAAATTATTGTGCAAACTTATATCAGAAAATCGCTATCGGTTCGAATTCGCGGAACCACTTCTTCAATGCCTTGATTAACAGGATGACAAAATTCTAAATAAAAAAAATTAAATAAAGAAATATTCGATGTATCCTCAACAAAGGCAAAAATATTCCTTTAATATAAAAATGTAAAAAATATAAAAAAATATTCCTTTAAACTTTATTTTAACCACGCTTAATTAAATGTGGTTAAAACGAAGTTTTAATTATTTTATTTATAAAATGGTGCCACAAAGTGAATTTGGAAAATTTGAAGAAGTGAAAAAATATTCCCCTTTATTTTTTATACTTCTACGAGGGATTCCGTTATATTTTTTGTTGATTTTTTTTAGTGTTGTAAATAATAGTATTTTCAATGACTGCAAAATGACTCTGTGATAACATTATTTATATACTTATCAAGAGAATACTTTATGTATTGTTTTAAATGATCAACATATTTCGGGGTCAATGGTCCCTTCATCGGGATACACAACGTAAACGTAAGTATTTTCTTGATAATTATATGAATAATAGTTGTACTGTTGCATTGTCGCGTGGTAAATTTTTCAATGCTGTTGGACTAAAGGTACAGATACACATGCTTCTTTACTGGCATGCTAATGAGCACGCCACTAATAAGCATGCCCTAACAACTGTACACACTTGCTCATTAGTGGCATGCTCATAAATAAGCATGCCCAAAGCTAACAATCAAACACACATGCTTATTAGTGGCATGCTCTTGTCATAGAATAGAGATGCTCTTGTTCAAAATGGAAACTTTGCAAACTGAAATAGAAAATTCAAGTGAACCAATAAATCAAAAAAGTTCCCGAGTTTCCATCCGCACATTTTTGATTTTAGTTTATATAATTTTTATTGTAAGATTTGAATCATTCATGCCTATTAATAAAGTTTCGTAAACATTATTTCTCACTATATTATTTTTACACAACGGTGACCGAGTATTCCACAGACATTCGTGATTCCTATAATAAGTCACGAAAAGTAATGTTTGAGAAGATCGCATCGATAATACTAGCCGCGAAGCCCGCGAATGACATAAGCATGCTCATAAATAAGCAAGTCTGTTCACACATGCTCCAAAGATACCCCTTCTCTATGGTGAATGACAGTGGCATGCTTATAAATCAACCGGCGGTTGATTTTTGAGCATGCCACTAGGTGGCATGCTCATTTCTAGCAATGTGCGTACACACATGCCACTAATAAGCATGCCACTGTCAAAGTCGATACTGCGCATGCTCACGTGCCACTAAAGAAGCATGTGTATCAGACGCCTTACAAGGAAATCGATTATCCGGGATTTTATTTTATCATCCATCCCGAATAGTCGGAAGTCTACTGTAGTATCGCAATCCGTTCTACCTACAGCCTTAAAATAATCGTGATGTAGGATGGAAGTTTTTGACGCTTTCACATCAATCTATAGACAAATAATATACCCATAATTAAGAAATGAAAACCAGATAACAAATTTCATCGAATCTTAACTCGGGGTTTTTTATACGTGTCGTAGAAAAACATTGTAAATTAAATTACTAATGAAGTACAATCTTTTTTCTCTTCTTGTTTACGAATGGCCTAAGATATTGAAACCAGGATGTCCTTCGTCTTTCAGGCCCTTATATGTTATTTTTTAATACATTAAATACCTGGTGCCGCGAGATTTGGCTGGTTCTTGATATGGTTAATATATTGTGATCCCTGAGTTTTTATCGTTTAAATGATTATTTTCTTTTCACAGACGAATTTTCAAAGTAAAATAAATAAAATAATGTAATTTAAAACTAACAATATTTTTAAATGTGTGTTCTGAGAACACAATTACTGGATTTGTCCACTGCGGGATTATTATTTAATTCAGATAAATTATAGAAGTCTCACAGAGACGAAGCTATTTATATGAAAAATATGCATGTAAGTCTTTTGTACGATGGCCCAAGCTTACAATCTGTATGAGCTGGCTTAAGTGATTCTACACAATGCAACTGTAGAGAATACTTTCTTTAGAGAAGTTGTAGAACTCAAAAAGTTATACAAAAAAGTCCGCGATGATAAAGTACGACTAAAAGTTACTAATGAAATTTAAATTTAAAAAAATAATTTTAAAAAATGTAATGAAATTTAAAATAAATTTAATTTTAATAAATACTAGCTGCAACCCGTCAAAAATAAAGGAACATTGGTTCGCGTATTTGCCGTTAGCCCTAGTATATATTTATACCATATTTTTGGCACTCCACGGAGAGGCGGCCGTAGCAACATGCGTGAAACGGCCGGTTCGGGTTTGGTGGCCCGAAGGTGAAGCCCCATCTCCGGCCGTTTAATTTGTTTTTTAGCCTTGAATTCGAACAAAATTGCGGACATTACACGAAATTACGGGAATAGACAGACGGATGGACGGACAGACAACGAAATTATTATGTTTGATTAATATTAAGTTCTTGGTTCATTAAGTTCAGATATTGGTGTTATTTTAAATGTGACAGCTGTTTCGGCTTGTAAAGCCATTATCTAAAAGTGGATATACCACGTGTGTATAATCGACTTATTTATAAGGTTTAAGTTACCCCCTACCCTATGGATAAATAGATGTTTACGGTGAAGCCCTATATTAAGATTCTTTTTTCCTAGGCATTTATCGATATAGAATCGTCGATTTATAAAATTCTTTATTACGTAAAATCCTCCGTTTTCTGCAAGTGATTAACTTAATTACTTTGAAAGTGCCTCTCTTTATAATGCCGCCAGTATAAATTGGCGTGCGAGGGAGGACGTCCCTGTCGTGAAGCAGGAGTTGCCAGGGTGTAAATTTATTACACAATACATTATTTACAGTGTCCGGTGACCGGCGTCGGAGCCTTTAATAGAAATTTGGTCGGGCAACACTAAAGAAACAAACCAGTAAAGGCGGTCGCCCTATCTAGAGTCCTGTAAAACGGTTATATTGGTCCATTATTTGCTTTTTCAGCTTGGCAAAACTTTAATAATTCATTGGCAATTGTTCTTGCACCACCCCGGACTGTTTTGGATGTTTTGGACATAAGTATTTCAGTGTATATTGGAAATCAAGATGTCACAGCTCACGCGCAAATACGAGATTGAACTGAATGACAGGGCGAGGGTTTTAGTTCCAAAGTGGCCGCACGCCAATTTACGTTGGTCAAGCTCTAGTTGTTATTTTATTTACAATCAAGAAAGAGATTATTCCTTCATTTTGGGTTTCTTAAACATATTAAGAAGTGGAGAGAAGATCATTTTTACTCCCTTTATATTAACTCGTGGCGTCTGCTTGCTTGCCGTCAACAAAAACTTTGGATCGATTTTTGACCCTTTTCCCGTGATCCAATCGAGCTGAAACTTAGCAAGTAGACTCGTGGTGACGATCAAGAAGATCTATCAAATTTTCGTTAAAAAATTTAATAATTATAGTATAATTTCGGATTTTTAGAAATTTTATTGGTTTATTCAAATTGGAATCATTAGAAAAGTTTGATTACTAGCATAGCGGCCCAATAACGTCGCGGAATATTTTCTAAATTTGAATTACTCCGTCGGTATACATAATAGGTACTTCACTACGAATGTCGAAAATCTAAATTGACTGACAAATGTTTTTAGAATTTAATCTTCAAAGCATGAAGTGTCTTATCAAAGCTCAAAACATCTGACATTTTAGAAATATATTAAATTAGTGTAAGTTTAGTGTTATGTTATATGTTTTAATTCGTCTTTAATTGTTGTTATATTTTACAAAGAAAGGGAGTATAATAAAAACTTGGTTTTTATGGGTTACTTTTTTTGTTGAGTATTTAATAGAGTTATATTTGGATCATTTGTGGGTTTATTGATTTCAAGTTGTTCAAGTAAACCTTTGGTTTCTATATGTAAAGGTATTGGCGCGGGATTACCCAGCGGGATACGGTTTTCATTTAATAAATGCGCTGCAAATTTTGAATCTAAATTTTTATTTTATGTTCCGTGAATCTAGTCGAAAAAGTCCTTCCCGTTTGTCCAATATATGTGGCATTGCAGTCTTTATGATTACACGTTAATTTATATAAGCCACTGTTTTCTAATTTTGGTATTTTACTTTTAGAGTTTTTAAGATTTGTGCCAATATTATTATTGTGTAAGCTAGCCTAAAATAAATACATTAAATACGTTAAGAATGAGGAGTTGATACTCTGCAAGTGAACTCGAAACGTGAGCTAAGTTGTACCAACAAATAGCTAAATTATTGGCATAGAATAATAAATTCCAGTTGAGCGTAACAATGTCTTCCCGGTTCATCTTCGGCTATCGTCAATAACAAATGAAGTTAAGTTAATTAAGTTATATAATAAATAACAAACTAACCAGCACGGTTACGTGTTATTAATTTTTAGCACTATTGTTGGTTTAACGACTGCGGAAGTGGCGGAATGTTACAAAGAAGCACGGAACGGTTATAGTTAAAATTAATTTAAAAACTTTTTTTAATTCGTTATATTTCTTTTTATTATTGTTATTAAAATAGTGCACACATAAATACAGGGTGTTTCATAGCTAGTAGCAAAAACTTTATAGGTGGATTCCCGCCCTGAAACGGGTCGAAAACGTTCAAGCAATCGTGACCTAATATCAATATTGTTCCATCCAATCAATATCAAAGTTTGCATTTTTTGACAAAATTTATATGGATTGTGAAAAGAAGTCGAATTGAATATAATAATTTCGTTGTCTGTCTGTCCGTCCGTCCGTCCGTCTGTCTGTCTGTCCCCGTAATTTCGTGCATCGTCCGTAACTTCTTTATGGTATTTTTTCTTACGAATTTTTTTACGAAATTTTTACGTTTTTTTTTTAATTTTATTTTTTACGTAAAAATTATTCTTTTTAATTTTTTTTAGTATTTTTTTCTTTTCTTTTATGTTTAATTTATTTTCTTTTTTATAAAAATAAATAAAGACTTAGGTAACGACATGTAAAATTACCGTCAGTTTTGACGTGTTACAGCTAGTAAAATGATAAAAACGTTTAAAAATTAAAAAAAAGATTTTTCTTAAGTTTTTTATCATTTTATTTGAGATATTACATTCTTAAGATTTTCTAAATGGCATTCTTATTCTCTCTCTTCCTTTGTACCGTAAATAATCCTGATAAATTCCGGCGATAAGTTGTCTACTCTAGAATAGAAGTGTTTGAAGGTCATCATTTTTAGCATTTTTCATGTTGGCGGTGTGCAGGAGCTATGATGTACACATAATAACTTGAATTTTATCATTGTAAATATTAGATTAGATTAAGATTAGATAATTTATTAATCTTATAACTAAATATAAAGTGTAATAGATAAGATTATAGACCCCACCCAAACCAATAATACGTAGCTGTAAAACTATTGAATTTATGTATGTGCATAGTATATCGTATATATGTAATACATTTCAATTAAATAAATCATTATCATTAATATTAATTAATTTAAAAACTTTGTATTAACCGCTTGGAGTAACTTTACGTCTACTGGTTTCGATACCATTGTATCTTCGTTAGGACGGATACATACTAACAATACATTACTTATTTTAGGAAACAAATTAATTTCTTCTTCAAATGTAGCAAATTTATTTTGTGGTAACATAATTATAATTAATATAAGTTAACTTTGTTTAAACCACTTATTTATTGAAAAAAATCAACATGTTTCAAAGCCAAATGGCGTTTAATAATGGTTATGATAAAAAATTAATTGATATTATGTTAAATAAAAAGTACAAGAAATTTTTTTTTAAATCTTTTGTTTACTCTTCAATTTGTGATTCTGATAAACATTGGAGGAAAATTATATTTATAAATAATGAAATTTCTAATTCAATAGTTATAAATATTTCAAATGTTATTCAACCAGCTTTTTATACTAATAATAAATTAAAAAAATACATATTAAATAATAAAGATAAGGATAATTTTTTAAAAAAATCGGGTGTTTATAAATTAATTTGTAATGATTGTGATTATTTTTATATAGGAAAAACGTGTGGAAATTTTGAAATTAGAATTAAAGAACACTTAAGGTGTTTAAATAGTAATAATTATTCTGAATTTGCTAACCATCTTTTGGCTACGGGTCATTCTTTTGATATTAATAAGGGTTTACAAATTTTACATACAAATTATACAGAATCACAATTTGATAAATTAGAAATTTTGGAAATAAGAAAGAGTGTAAATAGTAAATTGAATATTATAAATAATCAGGTCCTTTTTGCAAATAGTTATCTTTTAAATTTATTTTCATATTAATTAGCTACTTTATATTATTATTTTCCATATATAACTTTTTAATATTTTGATCTATACTTCGATTTTTAAATATTTTTTTTGTTTTCCTGATGAAGAAGCCATTGGCTTTGAAACATGTTAATCTTTTTCAATAAATAAGTGGTTTAAACAAAGTTAATTTATATTAATTTAAACAAATTCATTTTTGAACGGGGGTGTGGCTACAGTTATGGTGGGGGGTAATTGACAAGCAGACATGGAAATGGGGAATATATCAAGTAACGGGCTATTTATAAAATTTAACTGATTATTAATTAATATTATCCAATCTAAGGCCTCTATTATTTACTTGCAGAATCTCGAAATCTTTTTTTTTTAAATGTGGTTTGTTTCCAAAATACTTTGTACAAAGTTTTTAATTAATTAAAATTTATAGTCATGTCCGAGCCCAAAGTTAATGTTATAAACATCAAAAATCATAATCGTTCATAATTTTCAGTTAACTCTAGCCATCACCAATGATTGTTATTGAATATAAATTCATATAATAACTATGTAAACATAAATTACAATACATTAGTAAAAACAGTTGAGTTGGAGCATTGCATTCTTGAGTTAAGGGTCAGTGGCTTGGATCGTTCCGTTTATTAATTTACAATACAACATTCTAAATATTGAGCTTAGAACAAAACATTTATCTGAAATTGGTTGTAAATTCCACACAAGAAAGGTAGATACTAATGATAGTCATATTTGTGGGTCGTTATTAAAGTTAATTATATATTTATTTGTACGCTTAGTAATCATTCTTACAAACGGAAATGGGTTCTGCCAATAATGGACGAAAACATTATTGTCAATGCATTATTTATGATTCATCGAAAATCATGTATTACATCGTTCGGAAGATAATTATGCACCTGATGCATTCAAAACTATTATACACTAACGGTACATACCCGGGATTGTACAGAATTCATATTTATGTAGTTATAATAAATTCTAAATAGTGATTGAACTTTGTTTTGCACAGGCCAGAAATAATAACTAATTTAGCTAACTTAACATCACTCCGTTATATTATACGACAAAAGGTCCACGGATATTTGGTGCAACGGCAAAAAATTCACGAAAGAGTTTTAAATAAATCAACGAATTGATAATAGTGACGAAATCATTGAATATATTGTACTTTTACACAATTTTTTAAAAACGTACCCGATAAAATCGATAGATGAGAATATTACATATATAAACTTTCGCTTATAATAACGAAAAATACATTTTAGGTTAGGTTAGGTTAAAAACAAATACCTACAACACTTTTGCTTAATAGGGCAGATTTTGCGAAAGCTCATATTCAATTTTTCGTCCATTGACTTTTTTAAGGAATTTACGAAATAGTTTTCAATGACTTCGTCACCATTACCAATTTATTTAAAGCGCATTCATTAAATTAAAATAACTATTTTAAAATTTTGTTGTATCTAATATCACCGGGATCTTTTGCCGTGGGACTTTCATCGTTGGACCAAATGTCTGTGGACCTTTTGTCGAGGAACCCAAAAGAAGCAGCAGCTGGAATTATGTTAGTAGGCATTGTACGAAAAAAAAATAAACTGAATATTTAGCTGTCATTAAAAATATCGCCTACGGATGAGTGAAACGCGGATTTCTGAATTGCTAAATAAATCTACTAATAAGCAGATATAAATACGGGATTTCCTTGATTTCGTATGGTAAAGGTCTCTCTGGGTCCATACTTAGCCCGAGGGAAAAGCGTCTGCCCGGCTTTAAAAGTTTTTGTTCGATCCTAACTCGATTTCACACAAAGACCTGGGGTTATTCTGAAACGTCATCACACCAATCTCACAATATATTTTTGAATTATCTGGGTAAATGTCAAATCTTATTCTACAAATATCGTACAATACAAAGAGAACAAATATTCGCAAATGATATTATATTTATCAAGAGATAAGTATACTATTATAGTTTAAACATGAACAACAGTAAATGAAAAGTTATTACGTTAGAAATAAAAATTTGAAATTAGTAATTTTATTGTACATTAGGATAACTAATTAACTAAACTAAAGAGAGAGTGGAGCATCCCACTCTTCTGTCCTGACACACAACTCTCGCCTCATCCATATTCAAGCTTCTAACAGCTTTTAACAGGACCATCATCCAGTATCTGCTTAAGCTGGTCATGCAACGTCTTCCGCGGCCGGTTTCTATATCTGACACCGTCAACATTTGCGTCATATATCCTTCTTACCATTCTTTCCTTATTCATTCACTTAACATACCCTAACCACCTGAGCATTTCTTTTTTGAATCCTATTCGCTTGAGATCGTCATTACATTAATTCCTAATTTGTTAATTCTTAACTCTATTACAAATTAATTTGTTACACACATACTTCTAAGTGATATCATTTCCACCGAATTCAATTTACCTTCGTTACTCTTTTGCCAGCAACAGACTTCACTTCCATACATCATTGTTGGTACCAGAATTATAATGTGTACAGCTAGTCACTACACTAATATAGTTTTGACATTAGTTTTACTCCTGACATAAGTAATATAACAAATGTAAGTATGTTTTTTTATGGTGTCTAGTTGTTTTTATTGAGATTTTCTCTTAACTCAGTTTTCAATTGTTTTGTATTTTGTGTATTTTTTATTTCGATTGCAAGATTGTTAAAAAAATTTATGCCTGAGTATATGAAATTTTGTTAATATTTTTTGTTTTGTATTTTATATTTTTATATAGTTTTATATTTTGGAATTTTAAAGTTGGCTTGTAATCTTGGTAATGTGTTTTTTCGAATTTTGTATGTTCGTTTTCCTTGATGAGTTGCATAATTGATATTTCTTTGTATATAGTTTCTGCTTTGGGAGAAATATTTTGAATAGTGTTTGCGTGAAAAATGTTTTTTTTTAAGTGTGACTTTAATAAGTGTTCTCTGAATTACTTTAATTCGATTTATTATATTATTATAAGTTCCGCCCCACCCTATTATTCCATATTGAAGTAGTGAGTGAACAGTTGCATAGTATACCGTTTTTAAATTGTGTATGCTTAAAATGTTTCGTAGTCCTGTAAATATACAGGGTTATTTGGAAAACATTTTTAACCTCGCAGGACTGTACTCCTGCCTTGATTATGAGTCTAAAATGTTCATTATGACCTAATATCAATAGTTAAGGAGACATGCGACATCAAAGTTTGCATTTTTTTTCAATATTTCCGACCTACTTTTTGTAAAACGTTGGACTATCATTACAGTAACTTATATCGAGTATGGAAAATTCATTCCCTTTAATACAAGTCAAATAAAAATATAAAAACCTTCGAATTCCAAATGGAAAACGTTCCAATTGGAATTTTTTCATGGTTTTAATCATTTTATTTAACTTGTATTGAAACAAATGAATTTTTCGTAATTGATATTAGTTACTGTAATGATAGTCCAACGTTTTACAAAAAAATAAGTCAGAAATATTGAGAAAAAAATGCAAACTTTGATTTCACATATCTCCATAACTATTGATATTAGGTCATGATAGCTTGAACATTTTCGACTCATTATCAAGGCAGGAGTATAGTCCTGCGAGGTTATTAATGTTTTACAAATAACCCTGTATATATAGGTATATCTTATAATTCTTTTCGTCAATTTGTTGATATGGCTATGCCATTTAAGCTGTTGGTCTATAATAACTCCAAGATATTTGATGTAAATGTAATTTTTTTAAACTTGGAAACAATTTTTTTTTATAATTTATAAATGAACAACAATTGATTACTTTTCAATACATGCAAAATGATTTTGTGGTGACATTATTAATATAATTAATAAGAATAAAGCTTTCAGTTTTCATATTAGTAGGGGAGGGTGGGGCGTGTTGTGACTAATTTATGAAAAAAGGTGTTGTGGAAGAATATTTAATAATATCAAAAACATTACATTTCAGTTGAAACAAACAATTCTTCACCTACAAAAAATTATCATTATTGACCATGTCACCAAAAGGACAACGCAACAAAATACGGTTTTTCAAAATATGGGAATTGTCACAACCTGCCCCACCCGAGGGGTCAGTTGTGACAAGGGTGGGGCAGGTTGTGACGAACTAATCGTCAAATATTGTTGAGTATTTAAGTAATTTAATTAACAAAACAAATGTTATGAACAATTAATTGTACAAGTAGTAACATGTTTTATAATTAACTATCAACAAATATACAAAATTTGTACTCTTATTAATTGTGGTAAGAAAATTCTGTAATCTATTAAAATTATTTTTTGCCAGTCAAACAAAAGTCATAAATACAATCTTGAGTGAATTCGTCCATTCCAGCACATAGCTCATTACACCATCTCTGGAATTTTATGCACCTCACGCACATTTTACTCGAATTATCATTAGAATAAGGGTTTTTACAAGCAATGCATTGCTCATCTTGGTTTGCATCGCTGTCATCAGTTTCCATGATAGGTGGCTCTTCTTCAGTCTCGCTGGATGAAGACGATACTAGAATTCGTTCATTCACTCCAAAAGTCTCTTCTTGGGTAGTTTTTCTTTATTTCCGGTTTTGATTTATTGGATGTTTTAATTTTTTGAACACTGACGTTATTTATTACAAAGAACTCCATTATTTTAAATATAAAAATTCAAAAAACACAATGTTTTTTATAAGAGTTCAATATTTTATTAGTCTCTTACAGGACGATCGTTTCAACTGATCAGTTGATAATGGCCTAAACAGCCGAAACGATCGTCCTGTAAGAGACTAATAAAATATTGAACTCTTATAAAAAACATTGTGTTTTTTGAATTTTTATATTTAAGATTTATTGGATGCTTGTTTTTTTTTAGTTCCTTTTGTGATTTGACTTTCGCATCTTTTCGCCTTTATTTTCCTTTCTTAGATTATCGTCCAATTCTTACTTATTTTTTATTGGCGTGTCAGTTAAAATTACGCTTTAAATTTTCTTTCTACTACGTAGGTTATTTCTTGGATTAGCTTTAGGTAAAGGCCGGATTTGTTCTGGTGTTCAATGGTGTTGTCCAATTTTCGGGAATTTTGATCATATTTTGACATGCATACTCATATGCAAGCTTTTTCGCATCAGCTGTGGTCAAACCATAATAAACTTTGCTACATTTTGCAATGTAATCTCCAAGTTATTTTTCTTGGCATGGGTAAAAATTTGTGCCGGGTTGCAATAGCCCACCTTAGAATTTACAAATGGAAGGGCTTTTTTCCAATCTATGAATCGTTTTAGTGTCATATATGACAATTATAATTGACACCAAAAGACACCGCGGCTTTTCGAAGAGACACGTTTGTAGCCTCTATCTCAGCAGCAGTGAGTTTATAAACACTTTCGGGAATTTTACCCTTCTTCGTTTTTTTAATGTAATTTCGTACCATTTTGAATCCTCGAAGAAAACGAATAAAAAAAGTAAAGTAAAAATAATAATTGAACTGTACAGTTTCACATCTAATAATTGTTTTATTAAAAATAAAAATTAAATTATTTCGAAGGGTTGACTGTCACAACTAGCCCCCACATTTTTGTAACAACTCGCCCCATGCGATCATTTTATATTAAAATGTCTACGAAAGTGAATTTATTTACCGCAAGGTTTTCCTTTATTGCTGATAATACAGCCAAAAGACACAACATTTGGTAAATAAAATGTAAAATAACTCACCTAGTACTGGTTAAACAACAGAACACTTGAAATCAGTGCAGAAAAAGTTAGTTTAGTACCTCAAAATCAAACTTTATCATTTAACTTTAATGAAATCAACCGCACGGCTCCAATATTTTGATAGCAACTGACGCTACGGAGTTCACATGAAATGAATCTATGCGGGTAACGCTAAGTCAAATGGCACGAATTTTAAACGCCTTGTCACAACCTGCCCCTGTCACAACACGCCCCACCCTCCCCTACTCAATAAGTTTATAATATATATTCGTTTTTAATTTTTTTAATGTCTATATTTCGATTTTTATCCTGATGAAGGGAACATTGCATCCGAAACATGTTGTTATTTTCAACAAATTAGTGGTATAAACAAAGTATATTCTTATGGATTATTAAAAAATGATTATTCATGATAATCATATATATTTATTATTCATTCGTGATAAACTTATATACGATAAACATTTTAATGTTCTTAGCGTACTTATGTCCTTTAATTAAAATTTAAGTATTTTGGTATAGACCGTTATTAAGATAACACACACATACACACACACACACACACACACACACACACACACACACACACACACACACACACACATGTCATCTATGCATAATACTTAAAGAAATAATTATTTATTTTGAAATATACGGCTTACGGTAATATAAACCGTTATAATATATTTTATTTCAAAGTATTGATAGAAAGAAGAAATTATCGGGGTAGTGGGAGTGAAATGCCAAAGTAGGACTGAGTCATGGAGAGACCTTTGTCCAGCAGGGGATTGACAATGACGGATGATGTTGATGCAAGGTATTATTTAGTTGACGGATTCAGGGCTTTCAGCAGGTACTTAGGTACACACTGTAGGTATGATTTTGGTTTTTCGGTGGAATCGGTTTTTACCGAGTTACCATTAGAAAGTCGGATCGAGTTTGGTCTCAACGGGTAAAACCGAGTTCGTCCGGGCTTAGCAGACCTCAGGAAGTCAGCCCGGCGTCCTGGTTCCTGGTCCTGTAATATCCGCATTAGCACTTTCACATCCGGGGTACCGCAAGTTTAAAATTGTATTCGAGTACACATTACATATGCAACCAAAAAAGGAAATAATGTAGAGGTCAACGGGTGCAGAGGGCGTCCACGAAAGACGCGGCACGATCAGATTAACCAAATATTGGAGAGCGTTTCTGTTAAGGCAACAGGAATAGAGGGCGTTCGCGAAAGACCTGGCACCATCAGGTATTACAAGTATTTGAGGTTGGCCCTGTTAAAAGCCGCAACAACCGCAGAACGTCTATGAGAAGATGTATGAATGTGGCCGAAGCAAAAGTGGTGTGCCAGGATAGAAGAGTGTGGCGTTCAATCCTCTCTGCCTACCCCTGCGGGGAAACGGCGTGATGGTTACTTAGTTAGTTAGTTAGTCTCTGTTAAAAAATCAACAAACGAAGAACGTGTATTAGGGTATTTGAGGGGCGCAGAAACAGAACCGCCACTATGCAATCGATGAAAATAGAGGGTAATGTGTCTGAAAAAGATTATTTGTCAAATAATGACGGTTTTAGTACACTTGAAAAAACGTTTATATGTTTTAGAAGTATTCTATCAAAAACATAACAATTTAAAAATCTCCGGTCTCGCTATAAATACTTAGAAATACAATGCATCTATCTCCACGTGTATAAAATTGAGCAGAGATTAACTAAGCCCTTTCTTTAGGCGAAGGGATTGCGACATAGCGGATGTCCCTCCTCGCATATACTTAAGACACATTTATGATACAGTTGAAGAATTTATTCTTGCATAATTAAATCCCTTAGTAAACAAAACGCATTTTTTTAAATACTCATGGAGAATAAGCGTGATGGTAAATAGTTAGTAAAAAATATTACTATTTTTTTACATTTAAGTTAGAGTAATCGCGTTTAAGAACATGGAAAAAATGTTAACTTCCTAAAACACAATATTAACCAAATATCTAAATAAAAGGGTTGGCTTTAGAACTACCCGCTACGTTCTGACTGACCACTACTTTTTACAATGTTTATCTGTTCGATGACTTCATTTCATGAAATGCCCCGCTGCCGGGATGAGGAGCATCTCCGAGGATTAAACATACATCCTGACAGCTCGGTATTTTGATCGCCAGCAAATAAATAAAAATTGAGAAAAAGCCCCCAGCACTCCTCGGGCTTTTTTCAACAAGCGAAGTAATAAATCGGACCTTTTCATCAGGTGGTCGCGTAATTAAGTCAGCGCGCATTATCGAGTAGGCGCCTCCGTCCCGACTACGTGAGGTTTGAGGTTTCGACTGCAGTCGCTGCGGCCGGTAACCAGCGCGGCAGCCGTCATAGCCGATCGAGCGGTCGGCCCGAACGGTCGTGTGTGTTGCGGCCAGTTGAATCTATTTTGTTTACATTTCGATCGCGTCTAGGGGTTGATAACTTAAATCTACCGCGAAAGTGTGCGAATAAAAAGTGACTTTATCTAACGTAATATTCTTTGATTAAATTCCGAAATCACACCGTTAAGTCCCGACGTGGTGAACTGTTATAATTATTTTTATCGACAAAAATAACATAATCGGTGTGTGCATCGGCGCTTGTTGAAGCAACCTCGCGTGGTAAAGTGTGTCGAATGATTTCTGCAAATTTTTGACCTCAGAAGTTTGTCTCAGAAACAAATGTGAATTTTCAGACGCTAACGGCTCCCGTAAATATTAACATTTGCGGCGACTAGCGCTCGAAGAGTGGATCCTCCGATCGAAGTGACTGTTCTTGTTGACAATGCTGTTCCGCAGCCTGGAGGGTTAGCGCGCGGATCCCCCCGACAGTCAGGATGCTGGTGGCCACGCCAGCGGCCCCCAGCCTGGCCGACAGGAAGCCGAGGGTCATCTCCGAGATACGGAAGCCGCACGTCCAGAGGTCTCCTTCCTTGGGAGATCTTCCGAGATTTTCTGGTGAGTTTTATGGTTTTTGCCTATCTTCGTTGATATTTTTTAAATACTGACATGTAACAAGACAATACAGCATTTGTTTATAAGTATTGGATGTTTTTTTTAGAATTTTAGAACTTTAAAATGAAATGAAAAGCATATAAATCATACACAAAAATCGTGGTATTGTCTTTATTGGTGTTTTATAAATGTTCTAATATTTTTACGATACCACGATTTTCTAAATAGATTTACACAATTGTAAAGTTGTTCTGGCCTAATTTATAGAGAAATGATATTCCAGACTGACCACAAATCAGATGTCAAATTGGTTGCTGTCATAAAAAGAGTTACTAATTTGAAAAACAGACCTTAAAAAAACACCCTATATTTACACGCTAACGGTATAAAATTAATTTTCCAGTAAAGCCAATAATATCACGGCCATACTTATTAGAAAAACACCCTTCTAGATAAGGCACTCCATCAGTACCTACTTATGTATCTAATTTCGATTGAAAACTCATTTATGAAAACCAAGTTCCACAATCTTAAAACTCGTTTCTTTGGAAACAATATTAAGATTGCGTCAGATAGCCGACATGTTTTCTTAGCTTTTCCCCAGCCTGTAAATATATCAAATATTCCCCCAAAACGTACATTTTCCAACTCTCCTAATCTGAGATTATTCCGGTTTAAGTATGTGTTGTAAATACCGACAATTCCTTTGCGGGACTTTCATAAAATGGCCGGGTTTGCTGTCAGTGGATAAATCTCGTTTTTCCCGCCCATCCTACAGATGTAATATTGAAATTCAAATAATAGTAAAAACTGTTAGGAATATTAATTAGCTAACGCAGAATGCAAGAAGCAATATTATGTATATTCTAGCAGAAATAATAAAATAGTTGGAATTATGAAAACGTATCGAATCAGCTGGACTTGGATAAGAAGTATAAAGGTAGAAAAGTATATTAAATGTAGTGGCGATGGGGTGCAATTAGCAAATCCAATTAAGTATGATAGATCATGGAATAAATCAGTTGAGCTTGAATGTAAAGCCGATAGCCACTTGTGATTTGTTCATGTGTAACAAATAAACGAGAAGGAAATAATATCGAAAAGACACAAACCTGACAAAATGCATGAACGTGAAAGATAGGGATGTTTTTATTGGGACATGTCTTTGGGGCTGCCTGTCGGTAAAACCGCGTGATGTTCGTTGTTTAATTCATCTGCTTAACCATTCTTTGTAATGACTACTTATTACATGTAGGCTTTGTTAAAAAATCTTACGCTGTTGATCAAAACAATATTGGCGATATACGAATGCATTTTTACTTGAGACGAATATGAATATTTAAATTTTTTTTATAATTTTAATGTCCCACCATACTACGAAGATTATGTACCTACACCTTCTAGTACAGTTACAGATAGTGTGATTCAAATATATAAATCTCCGGATAATAGTGTATTATTTCTTTTATAATGGGAGATACAGCAAATTAATTAAAATAAATATAACTTTTTTAATGGATATTAAAAAAGCCTTCACGGGCTTTCTGCTGGGTAACACGGGGTAAACCGTCCCTCGTCGTGGACGTAGTTTTTAATTTTGCCTCTCATGCTGGATGTCGTTATCGAGCAATCTAAAACGGCTACGATTTTACAAACCAATGGAGTGGTAATTAAATCAGAATATCATCCAGGATTGAAAAAGAGGCAGACTCCATTTATCATCCGTTGTCAGCTTTGCTGTGCGCTCCGTAGGCGCACCACGCGATACTTTTTGCAATATTCATTTAATAGTATTTATATACGGGAGTGCATTTATAATGCAAAATAATTGTCCGTGCTGCTGATTGCTTTTTAATACGCTTCTAAGAATTAATTACTTAATTGTACCTGAGGCAAATTATGAAGAAAAGCCGCCTTTTTATATTTACCCGAAACACTCCTACCCCTTATTATGTAATTTGTTCACGCGTCATTCGTAGGGCATGCGTTACCGGTCTTCGGGGAATTGCTTTACCGGTATATATGGCTGTATTCCACTACCATCGTATTAGTATTGTAGTCAAATAAATATATTTATCGTATTTTTTACGATCTCTGCAGCGGGCGCGATCAGAGGATGTTTGTTTACATAAAAATTCTAAGAATTTTCTCTAAAAATTCTAGGGAAATATTTACAATTTGCGTTACTAATTGGTGTACAATTAGATAATGTTCGGCAGGAGCAGTATGTACTAAAATTTGTTTCAACCGAAATCATGACACGTTAATGTTATTTTTATATCTACTTTATTTCGTCTATTGAAAGATAAATAATAAAATATAGTTAAACGAATTAACTTAGTTTATTTACCACTTAATTATTCGTAAAACCAACCGGTTTCGGAAACAACGTTCTTTCGTACCCCCCACTATTTACCTCCATTTGGACACTTGACACTGAGGTATGATTGATCATTATTTTGTAAAGTTTAATTAGTATTAAGTATACCCTGATGAAGGAACGTTTTTTCCGAAACCGGTTGGTTTTACCAAAAATTGAGCGGTGATAAACTAAATTAATTCGTTTAATTATATTCATAATGAATAACCACAAAGTAATAGAAAAATACAATCGTATAATAAATAACCTTATCATTGAAATATGTAATTTTTAATTTGTTTTTTTTTTACATCAAAATATCTTTGAATACCTCCATAATTACCGGTGTTAATTTCATATTTTACCGATTTACCGGTAGTGCTCTTTTCTGTGTAATTTTGCATGCCCTAGTAATTTGAACGTAGGGAACGGTTCCAGCGGGGCGGTAAGGGATGGACGGGAAACCTTAGAACCCTAGGAAAGTAGGTAGAAGCGGCTAATCAGATCTAATTTGTGTATACACGCGTAGGGCTTATCTTAATGTTCTGTTCGATCTAGAAAAATCCAGCCTACGATGTTCCACATTAGGACGGCTCGCTTCAGGCGGCGCCCGCCGTCTATTGATTTTATATGGCCGGGCATGTCATTATGAGCGCCAAATTAACCCACATTGCTCGCTGACCAATGTCCAATTTGTATGTACTATCAAACCGGCCTTGCGCGCGAAATGTCGAAATAAATCAGGAATCGTCAATTGGTAAATTTTATAATAATCTTAGTCGCGCGTTATTTACGTACGGCAAGTATACAAGGCGTGGCTCTTATTTTCAAGTAGGCTCTACTAAATCAACCGGTAGAAACGTAACGTGGCAATGGCATTAATTGAGACGCGTATGTGGATGACGTTATAATTTATTGCAGTTTGATTATTTAATGTAAATCCATATTTTTTTTTACTAAAATAGTTTAAATAGTCTAAGCTAAGTATATTTTTTTAACCTGATGAGTTAACCAAAGGGTCATAAAATGTGGGGTATTATCAAAAAAAATGTTTTGAATGCAATCACCTAGAATTACTATTTTAAAATGTACTGAATTCTAGATTTTGTATCTATCCCTTCCAAAATTACATTATAAATTAGTAATCCGCGATGATTGCATTAATTTTTTTTGGATATCGCTGCCTTTGCTTTTATACCCTACAAATTATGTAATATGTTTTAGTTTAGGTATTAAACCTTTAACGTCAAATATTTTAATTTGAGTCGAGTGTTGCTTAACACACTGTCGCAGAAAACCATCTATATATTGCATACTATACTAATGAGCTATCATTTTTGCTTTGTTGTACTTACATTTCTCATAATACGGTTATCGAAAGACGTCATTTTATGTCACTTTTGACAGTTACCCGCACTGGCAATAAATATGAAAAACGCCACATCACTGGAAGAATTTTTAAAGAAATATTGTATTATAATATATTGACGTTTCTCTTTTGACTACTGTTTTTAATCTGTTCTTATTATTACGAATAAATTTATAATTTCAATTTGATTTCATGTTTCGTTTTTCTCTAATTGAGTTTTCTTTCTAATGTCGCAGATATTCTGATTATAGTTTAAACTCCCCTGTCCTTGTTCTGACGAAATGTCATTTGACTCGTTTTAGACAGGTTTATGACAAAATATTGATATTATTTCTGATGTAGGTGTATTTAAATATCCGTGTACGCATCATGTGTATGTATTAAATCTGATATAGAGCAGTCACGTAGCTTTATATCTGACCCTTAGAAGAGGGAGAGAAGGATGGTAAGATTTTAGGCAAAATTGTATTATTCGATATTGCATTCATTGAATTGCGGACCGCGAATTCAATGCAAAACCGACTTTATTTTTTCAGTGTACAGTTTACTGCTTAAGTCGTACCTAAAGAGGTATATGTTTTTTTCCATAAGGTAACTTAACGTAGCATAAAGTACACTTAAACATTCAACATTTTGAAAAGTTTAGTTTTTTATTTTATTTTATTAAATTGTACGTAATGGTGTTATAAATAATTACAAATCATATATTATAAAAACAGAATGAGCATTAATTTTGGATTATAGATGTTTTTTTTAATTATTTGATAATTAATACTTTAATTATTTCTAATTGTAGCATATTAGATTTAAAGGCCCCACCCATTGCAATTATGGGCGCGTACAGTGAAAACATCGAAGCATGATTTTTATGTAAACATTTTTGTGTGTTGAAAAATAAATACCTATTTATGTCACAGAATATAACGAGATTTACAATATTTTATTTCAATTTTTTTTTTCAAAATATCTGTTTACGTAGAAGTCACGCTTCATGTGCTTAATCACGTCCCTTGCAATTATACCATATCGCAAAATGCACTTGGCAAATAATGCATCCATTTAAACATTAGTGCATTAGTAATACAAAGAAAACCCTTAAGCCATGTATTCACTAGGGGACAAATCGCGAAACATTCCGCTCGACATGTCGCATCAACATCTACGCTCATGTTTCGGGGACAATGACGCGGTCAATTGACGTGCACACACCGGGACTCGCATATCTTGTCGCGGAAATGTCATCCGGTGAGGTTATGGATGACAGCTGCGGTATCACATTTGGAGAAACGGGGTTCCCCCCCCCCCCCGCGTCAATTCGAAATGTTTTTTTGGGTCGCAATTTCAAATTAACGAGGTTTTACTGTAGTAAATTGAATATTATTAAAAACAAGGTCCTTTTTGCAAATAATTATTGTTTTCCAGACGTCACGGAAATATATCGTCCTATGAGGTTATGATGATAGCCGCGTATCTGTTTATGTTAATGAGTTTATCGAAAAATAAGAGGAGAAAAAAGAGGAGAATGCGAAATTATTAACTGCAAAGAGAAAGAAGGACGGACATTCTATGCGATCTTCGATCGATACAGCTCGATGAGTTCGAGAACGACTTCGTTTCCCCGCATTGTCATCTTGACAGATACAGCGCATGCGTATTCACTTGTAAACATACCACGTGGTACTGACGCTCCGCAGAATGTTGCAGTGAGTACGCTCGGGTACCGTGCGCATGGCAACGTTGCCACGGCACGTAGAAATGCCGCGCTATGTTGTCCGCGAGGTCGCGGAACAGTGCACGACGTTGCAACGTCACGTAGACTCTATGCCGCGCATGCTGTTGAGGGACAATTTGTCCCCTAGTGAATACATGGCTTTAAATAGCTGAACCGTTTTACTTGTTATTAACCGTTAAGCTCTGTGTTTTCCGAATAAAATAAAATTACATACTTTAATCACTTAAATTTTAATATAAAGTAAAAAAATGTTGATTGAAATTTAAAAAATCAAAACTTGATTAAAATGCGTGATTTTATTTCGATTGAACAACATTTCTAAATGATTTACTTGTAATAATATTCCGATATTTCTTCACTAAAAGGATTATGGTAATCATTAACATAAAGTATAAGTTATAAGTACAAATTTATGCTAATCGGTAATCACCAGTTAACGCTCTTTAGATTTCGTTTACCGCGTCAGACGAATGCTCTTGGACTTTGTGGCATTGTCAGAATGAATGCGCGATCTGGTCCGCGACGACCCCCGACGTATTTTTATTGCTGAACATTCCTCACCGCTCCATCATCAGGTATCTGGTAGCAGCCTTCTGCCCGGCCAGCGTTAATATATGCTAAACAGAACATTACGAATGGAGTATAAAATCCATTACGAAATTTGCATAGGCGTATTTGAAGACGCGAAAATAATTTCATTTCTTAACCACCGGCTGTTTGCGTTTTTTTCTTGTTTCTCGTACCGAGAGTGGTTGACTTGTTTAACGGTTTCGCTGTATTTCGCAGATGCTTGATAAATTAATTTATTTTTAGTAGGGCGATAGTCCGCATTGGAGCAAAATTCACAAATTTTTCTCACAATTTCTCTTGCATTTTGTATTACATTTTTGTATGGAAATGCATCAAATAAAAATCTATTCATTAGTTTTCATACATTTTGAATACATAGTCTTTCTAAAGCTTTTAATCAATGAATAAAAAACAAAATTATTTAAACGATTAATAAGTTACCAAACAAATTATGTTTAATAAATTTCACTTTACTCCACTTTGTTGGCTTTATTATAACTGTATGTACTTGTGATGTGTTGATTTTTTTCAATAATTTGTTTTCAAGTAATTCAAAGGTGCTGGAAGCATTAAAAGAAAACACTGACAAAATATCATTATTTTTTTTTATCTTTCTCATAAAAAAACAACATTTTAAAAGGGATATTCTTGAACCATTTTGACTTACACCATATTCTTGAACCATGTTGCATTTTAAAGAAAAATGTATCACTTTTCATTGTAAAACAATAATGTGAAGTCATCACCTTTTGATACGTACAAAAAATATGAAAATGAAAAAAAGTAATGCTATATTCTTTAGTCTCCCAAAAATTTTACAGCAAATCCATTAATATTATTGAATGATATGGTAGTTGCTTTGTGGTGCGACACGATTATTTTAATTTACACTAAATTTAAATTTAATACACACACGTTATTTATTTAATTCAGTTATTTTTGTCACTACTCTATTTCTCCAAAATTAATCCATTAAAATCACGTAATCGTTTAATAAACTACGTGCCTATCTATGAGCCGGTTTGCTGGTTGTATCAACTTGGTTTATGGTAATAGTTCGTTTAAACTTTAAGGCATAGATTTTTACGAAAACGGTTTGTTTGACTGGTGGAAAACGCGAAAATCTATGCTTTAAACGAGCGATTACTATAAACCAAGTTGATACAACCGGCCCTAAGTGGTGAAATATGTTCAGTCTTCTGTCTCGCTAGATACAAAAATATCTAATTTCTTCTACGTACGCAGGTACCGGGTGTTTACTCGGTACGGTGATGCGGAACGAGGGGCAAATGTCGATATACTATATTATTAATCGCATATCGAGCGTGTCTTTGAATAGAAGTCTCCGCATTAGAAACGTCGCGCTTTCACAGCGATGGACGATAAATACGTAAAACATTTTTCTTCTAACCCCCTTATTATTATATCCAGTTGAAATGTTTTTTTAAAATCCTCACCTGTAACGTCATTAGCTTGATTTCTGCCGACAGTGGTTTTCCGGACTGGCGAGTATTCTGTTCGTATGTGTTGCACAACTTTCTTCTTATTTTTCTCCCAGGGGCGTGTCTATTGTGCTTATATTAACTGTCTATACTATATACGGTACAATTTGTGCTCATTTTCATTTCATATAATTGTCTTTGTCTTCACCTCATTTTCTTACGATTCATATTATTTGATTTTACTTGTATTTCCTCACATATATGTATATCATGTCTCATTCTATTTCTTGTATTATTTATATTTGTTCATTCCATACATATTTGTAAATAAAGTTTCCCACTCTTCGTCCTTGCACCTAGTTATACAGTGAAGGGGTTTTTTGTGGACGCCTCCCCACGCTGCTTGTCCTCATATGAATTTAAGGCCCGAATTCAGAGTCAATACTAAGTGATTTAATTTTTTTATGATTTAGTACTGAAAATTACGCTTTTAAGGCGTACCGTAACCTTTAAATCACTAAGTATTGACTCTGAATTCGGGTCTAAGTGTCGTGGGAAGGATGACCACTTTAGGTGTGAAAGTGTACGGCTGATATGGGAGCTAGCGCTCGTAGAACGGCTCTGGGTGTGTGTTAGTTCCCTCTTCACTAACCCCCTTATTGCTATTAAATGTGAGTTCCATCCTCTTATATTGTAGAGGTTCGCCTCCGCCACCTCTCGAGCCATCAATCTCTCCCGCGTTAGCAGCGCTCGGAGTGTTTCTCCATACCTCGCCACACCCACCACCTGACTTCCTCTCACTCGCAGTTTCGTCATGTCCCGAGCCAAGGTCAGGTCTAGACGTATCTCGCGGAGAAGTCCCTTGCCGAATTCTTTCGCTAATGTCTACAGTGTGCGATAAACAGCAATACAGCGGTAACCGAACTTTTGGCCGTCCTCTGAAATAAGCAGTATTGCTATTTTGTATCTTGACAGTTATCGTAGAATATTGTACTTACTAATGCCGCCAATTTTGACGTTTTCAGTTGTGCAAATAATAATTGCGATCAATCGGAAAGCTCTAAAACGTAAGCAAACGTTAAGTTATTCATAATTATGTATTTTCAAACCTGTCAAACTTAAAACTTTAAAATTGGCGGCATTACAATGTTGTACAATAACCGTCAAGATACAGAAATATTGCTTATTTTTAAATAAGCAATATTTTTAAATAAGCAAAATTAACAACTCCTCTCATCATTTATGATCGCGGCACAAATTTAATTCCGCTGAAAATACTTACTAGCGGAAAATATTCGGATAAAAAACTCGTGTTTTAGGCGCTTCAACAACCACAAAAGTACGTCGGTAAAATACATCTGAACTTTGTAACTGAAAGTAGAAGTAAGTACATTAGAAAATGCGGAATATACGAAATAACTTGGTAAAGTAAAAAATCAAAACAGTCAAACCGCGAGAAAATAAACGAACATCGCCATTGCCATAATGTAAAAATTGGAATATTGGAATTTCCTATTCACACGTTAAAATTGTCAATTGAATTGAAACTAATTAGTCTTTTGATTATCATAAATTAAAACGTCTTCACTCGATACACTTCCAGATATAAATATTCATATACAGATGTATACATTTGCGGTGGCAGGCCCAAAGTCATATTTTTGTGTAAAGCGCTCTTGAGATGAATTTTTTACGAAAATGGCGCTGTATAATCATTCATTCCACATTCTACACAAACGTTTTAAACGTCATATTAATAAGTTTATAAAAATATCAGGTAGAAGGTGTGCTGAAGAAGTGATCCGCCCTTGACCTCTGAATTGGCAAAACTGATTTATATAATTTAAAGTATACTATAATATAATGTTTATTTTTGTAACTACTTAAATTCTTATCTTAATTTTGTATGTGTATTTTCTTTTCTTTTCTTTTTTCTTAGATTTAGGTATTCCTATGATTTACTTTAAATTCTTATCTTGATTTTGTATATTTATTTTCTTTTAGATTTAGATTCTTTAATTGTCATTTTTTATTACTACATAAATACCATATGAGAATAACTGCCACAGAACAGGTTTTTACCTAGTGTGGCAGTTATTAGTATCTTGTATTAACTAATGTAAATGTAAATAAGCAATAAATAAATAAATAAATTCCGTTATTATTATTATTATGACATAATTAATCGTTAACTCCATTTACCTAAAATGTGGATTTATCAACTTTTGGCAGTAGCCCTGCTAAGATATTCACCATGCTAAGAGACAGCATATTCACTACGCTAAGATCAGTTTTAAATTATTTCTTAATCGGTTCATTCTTTAATCTTAGTAAGTAGTTACAATGTAACTGCTGTATCAATTAATATCACCGGTAATCATAGATGCGCTTCATCTCCGTGTTGCGGTTGACAGGCGACCGCTGCTGGGATGGATGCAACGCAATTTCAATGTCAGCCAAGGACGCACAAGTGCGGGTAGGTGCGGCGAGCCACTCGTCGGGTTGCGCCACAATATTATTGGCGTTAAGCGTATTAATGTGATTTGTTGATCTTCACAGATTACTATTATTAAATCCATTTACACCAACTAATTTATTGTGTCTCTGCTGTGATAAAACTAATTTATTCCTCTGTGTATTATTCTTATAAGTTGTAAGCAAGCACGTGAAGACATTGTACCTATTACCATTTATTTTATTACGACATACATGCGAGAATTTTTATTTCTCTCGGATACTTCGGCGATAGCGTGGCAAAGTGAACCGACGAAAAAATCTTCCGTTATTTGTTTAAAATCGTATTAAATTTAAGAGGAAGATGATGCCGATCTTTATGCATCAAGAAAAAAGTATTTATAAATAATAATAATATAGCAATACTATGTATTAGGTGTTAACATAATTCGTTGCCGTTTTTTTATTATTTTAAAAATTTCCCCAAAAATTTAACGAATTGGTATAGGTTTTATTTCATTCGAAAGACATTTTCTGGTCTACAAAAAATGCGATTGCTTTTATTTTATTATATTTATTATTTTATTTAATCATAGGCCTTCGAAATGGGATTTCAGATAGTTAAAAGTACTCACTTTTCACTACTTGACTCCTTATGTTCATATGTTCGCGTTCAGTTAAGGAATTAAATGGTTTTTATCGCAGAGGCATCGAAAACTTGTAGAACGTTGGCAGGTTGTAAACTTTATTGACCAATTTGTTGTAATTTATGTTGCTGTTTCAAACAAATAAACATACTCAATTTATGTTAACACCCAATAGAAACTTTATTTTCTTTAAAATTTAGATTTTGCTAAAGAATCCTTAGGGCCGGTTGTTTCAAGTTGGATCAAAGTAAGCGTTCTTTTAAAGCATAGATTTTTACGTTCTCCACCAATCAGACGATCCGTTTTCGTGAAAATCTATGCTTTGATCGACCGCTTACTTTGATCGAACTTGAAACAACCGGGCCTTAGTCAGACTTTTAATTTTTATTATTCAATAAACTGAAGAAAAATGTAGGTGTATGTAGAAGACGCCTGTTATTTTTGAAATAATTACTGGATTAGTTTAAAATTTTAATGTTCGCCCGCGGCAACGGAGTTGGGGTTTCGATCCTTTTAGCTGTCATCCTAGTTAGTGGGTGCTCGTGGCCTAACCCTCGATACAAAAGGATATTTAATATTCAGTCACTTCTCATTTGACGACCGTTATCGTACGCCTACGCCCTCTGCACGAGACCCACCAAATCTCTGCATCCCATCGTCGCCAGCAGGGAAGACAGAGCTAATATATAAGATATGTGTCGCGTCGCCTACCTCTAGCGCCAAGTTAGCAGCTGTCGAATTGAACTATGTTAATGACGCAATGACCCCACCCCTTTCTTTAATTTACGGTGTGCGTTGTCTATATTCATCATGTTAGTAAGTCAGTGTTTATCAGCGATGGATGGCGCGTCGTACACAAATTATATAACTTTAGATTTTGCATTATGAATAATAAAAAATACTAATATCCCGCAGTACAGGATATCGACTAA
Organism: Agrypnia vestita; assembly: GCA_016648135.1. Lineage (NCBI taxonomy): Eukaryota > Metazoa > Arthropoda > Insecta > Trichoptera > Phryganeidae > Agrypnia > Agrypnia vestita. The sequence continues at coordinate 46,125 of JADDOH010011621.1, forward strand.
AAGAAATACCACTATTTTACCTAAGTATTTTACGTAAGATTGAGAAGAAATTAATAAAAGTAAAGAAAATCGATTTAAGCCTAGTGCACTCACTCATTGAGGAGTTCGTTTGCCTACTACTTCGCTTTACGACCAAAGTCGGTCGTCGAGTGCGGACTGACTGTATAGTGAGCGTGAATTACGTAATTCAAAATGTACATAATAAGTCGATAACTTCTCCGCCAACTGCAAAACGAGTAATAATAATTAAACTTTTGAAATTTCAGCACCCACGTCGCAATTTATTATTAATTTCAAATCAGTAGTGCAATTCCTCTGGAAGCTCGACCAGGTATCCATTGAAAGAAGCGTATTTTGCTGACGCCGAGCCATCAGGTGGCGACTTCCCCGTTCTGTGCTGGCTAATGACACGTTCCACGACCCTAACATCCCTTCTGCACACACATCAGACTAACTCCACGCCCTGGTAATAAGGGAACACTAGTTACGTGATATGCACTGTGCGATGTGCATATGAAAGCATCCCTTTTTACTCCATGACCCGTGTGTGCTAATCGCTTCAGACATTCGGGCCTAATGGCGGTAGCCATGAGTCTCCCAAAGTGAGTCAGTTGGGGCGTATAGAAAGCATATTTTGTAGACATTGAATTAGACCCATAATTTCAAAAATTAGACGCATTCCTTTGAATTTTAACGTAGTGCAGTTTGGCCGTTTACAAGATACCATAATGAGTCGGACAGCCTACGCGATACGAAATGAGTAATTACACAATTGACTCACCTGATATGGTAAAGTAATGAATGAATATATTATGAAAGAATCTAAACCTGATCATAACGTAGTGAAAAGGATTAAAATGAATGAGGTGAAAATGGTCAGATATTTGACGCTAGTGTTGATGGTACCAGGAAAAGAGAAAGTCTGCTGAAGTCTTGACCAGATACTGGAAGATGGTCCCTTTAGAAAGCTCTGCTGCTCAGGACTTGATGGTATGCTAGTTGTTACAATCTTTAAATCTCAATTTTGAGCGTCTTGGTCTCCTAGTTTCTGGAGCTTGCCATGTAGTGCACAATGCATATCTTTCCTTCCAGTTTGGAACCACGTTAACTTATCTATTTTGTCTATTCATCTCGTATCACCATCCTTCTTACTCTCTTTCAACAACCTCACACTGATCTCCAACCTAACCTAAACCAATGTTCAATTATTTTATGTTTTTTTTACTATTGTTTTTAATAGTGATAATATATTAGGACAATATTAAGGCAAGCTTTTACTCCTTTGCGTGAAGGAGCGACGCTTGGAAGGAAACTCTGACATTGGCGATCGACTGATTAGCTAATTTATCTTAAATAAATATCCGGCTTACGGCTGTTATTCCTTTGTTATCTGTTAATAAATAAAGATAAATATTAATTGTAGTCCAAGAAAAAACTGATCTTGGTTGAAGCACTGAAATGAAAAAAACATTTAGGAGATTACCGCGGTACAAATAGTGGAACAAAGGAGGCCGCCTAAGGTCAGGTGAAGTTTACACTTAATATGCTTGTATAGGTACGCGTGGCATTGACTAATGTTGATACGAAGTAAGAGAAATGCTTAAAACATAAAAGTACAAACCAACACACTCTTGTATCAAACAGTGGCGTGTAAAATTGACACTCAACATTCGTCCATCTTGATATTTGTTTAATATTCGCCCGAAAAGTCGGTATTCATCCCACCTGCCGCGTGAGCCCACCTATAAAATGATACCTAAAATAAATACCTCTATAAAATGAAAAATCTTCACAATAATCAGTGTTTTTATTAATATTCTATTAACTAAAGGTAAATTTTTGGTTAAATTATTTACGGTATCGAGTAAATCTCTGCCATAGCGTTAAAGCATCAATTAGTAGTGGTTTATATATAATTAAAACGTATTTGCAGCGATTTCAGAGATATTTTTTTTTGTTGAAGATAAGGCAAAATTCGAGGTTGGGAACTGATTAAACAAATTAATAAAAAATAATGAAGAGGTGCGTGAGAATGATAGGGAAAAGGGGGTAGTGTATGGGATTAGGGTTGAGGGAGAGAAAACAGCACGTGTAGATGATTAGCTAGAATGGACCCTGTGATGACTTCGAACTGTGTAATTCATTTCATAGTGATGTTAGCTTTAAATAAATCAATGTCGTTAAAATCATCATTGTATTACTTATATGTGCGGTGGATGAAGGAGTTCAGTGTTCTTCTGGAACTTCTGGGAACTTGCTAGAGCACGGTCTGTCTGTCTAGTCTGAATGGAACGTGGAGAGCGACCAGCTCCAGGCTGGAACAGTCAGTTTGTCCATCTACAGTACCTTTGATATTTAATCAGTACGTGCTTTTCAGCACAATGATCCTGGGTCTTCATATTATGAAAGTACTATTTTTCCAAATATGATATTATTTAGGTATATATCTTTTTTGATTGTATTTGGTACAAGCTCTTGATATTTAATTATTTCCACGTGAAGCCAACGGATATGTTTTATCGTTTTGGCGAGCTAATCATTGTTTGTCGATTGTGAAATTTGAGTTTTTTGTTATTTATCGTCGGAATTATGGGTTTGCTGATTTCACATACAGCGCCGACTACGTAATAAAATTCCTCGGCGCGAGATGGGCTGAGCGACTCCCACTCGGGCTTACAAGAGCAAACAAACATGGATGGGATAAGCCAATTTGCACATTGTTAATGCTTTGCCAATCAACTGTTGAGGTTGAGTGTTTTCGTTTTATTGATACATCTTTAATTACATACATTAAGGCTTGGCCTCTGAGTCAAAACACGAACGCAGAACCTTTATCTCTGCTGGCCGCTTATCGGATGTTGGATAAGTGTGGAAGCCTTTTAACAATATAACATTCTGTTATCGAGAGCTTTCTTAGCCTCACGTCCCTTCACGATTCTTTACTATACCTACTTTAACAAATGTACACTTTGAAAATGGAGAACATTGTTGATTGACACCAGGAAAATTAAATTATACAAGTACCTACTTACCTAACTCATTAGATAAGAGGGTGTTTATCTGTGTCCCTTTTGACAATAAAAATTGGGCGAAATTAAAAAAAATATAAGTAAATTAATTTAAATACATACAGGATTGCATTAAGCGGGTTATAGGTTAACCTGGGCAATAAGAGGTTTTTTAAATAATATTTTGGAATTCTTTATTAAATGCAAAAATATTCTTTCTATCAACTAATATGTAAATAAAAAATAAACTCGCAAAGTTGTGAACATGAAAAATTACGGAATTGTAAACATCACGAATCAAGAAATTTCGGGAATTATTTAATTATTTTATATGCCCAATTTATTGTATTTTCGTGCCGTGTAACTATGTGTATTTTTTATACTTTTAGTAATTTAGAACCGCGTGTAAATTTTGCATCAATGTTATCGCCCAACAAGTGAGCACCCTATTTTAATGTGCTTATATATGTGCGACAAAACTTTTTTTTCCAAAGGTTTAATAATATTCTATTTTTATGCCGTACAGCTGTATGCGATTAATGTACATTCGTAATTAAATTTTAAATAAATAGATTAAGTTTATTTAAACAATTAATTTCGTGTCGTAAGTTGACTTATGAATATTTAATTTTTAAATTCGTGCATGCATTTTGAATACTTTATAATGATTTATTACACGTATCCTAGTCGACAAAAGTAATATAAATGTGTAGTGTAATGCAAGTATTCGGATGAATTTCATTACACACAATAAAGTATATTGCTCCCAAAATTCCGTAATCAATGTAGATTTTCTCATTAGCGACATCTGTGGGGATTTAGGGGAATGAAAATGGCTTTGTACAGGCCGCATGGAAAAGGCGCTTACAACTCATATATGAAAGCTTTTCACGCAATTTGAACATATATACAACTTCCAAAAAATGAATAAGCATGGTATATTCTATCATGGGTGGAAATGGCGAATGTTACAATTGTGTAAAGTGATCACTTAAGCCAACCATAAAAAGACAGGTCATAAGTCCTGTTACACCCAAATGACTTCTATACCTACTTTCCCATAATTAATACAGTTTCGTCTCTGTGAGATATCTATAATATACACTAATTGATTAATATAAATGTATTAGTTACCTACCGACAAAATTATTGATAACGGAAAATTTCCAATGATTCAGAGAATGGAATTCAAATGCCTATTTGTTGAACAATAACGCACCTTATAAATACCTGTCTGCAAGTGTTTCGGGAGTTCGTAATGTTATGTAAATGAACCTGTCGGTTCCGACATTCCTCCGCGCAGATTGTGGAGCGAGCTTCGGCAGCTGAAAGCTCCGTTTCTGGGTAAATTCATTGAATACGCCCCCTCAATTGCGGACAAGTACCGGCCTGCCACATCTGCTCGCAACATTGCGCAGCTTCAGTCGATTGTTCGGTGCCTTGGTCTTCATTAGCGAAGGGAAAAACTTCATTTCAAAATGAAGACTACAACACACACACGTTCACCAGTTTGAAGATTACAAAGTGTACACTACAATTGTAGTACTACGAAATGAAGTGAAGTAATGAAGTAATTGTAGTATTAATGAAGTGAAGTAATGAAATGAAGTGAAGTAATGTAATGAAGTGAAGTAATGAAATGAAGTGAAGTAATGTAATGAAGTGAAGTAATGAAATGAAGTAATTGTAGTATTAAAAAAAAAAGGTCAACGACAAATATTTAAATAAATGACGATATTTTCTCCAAAGTAACATTTGGCGACCTAAAAAAAAAAAAAAAGGTCGCCAGACAGATTTCTTCGTTCGATTCCAAAAAATTTTCAAACCATGGGGGGGGGGTTGTTACAGTTTCCAAAGATTTCTCCGTTTAGCTACATCAACTTCCCAAAAATTTCTTCATAGCTCCCAAAATTTTTCAAACCATGGGGGGGGGGGGTTGTTACAGATTCCAGAAAATTCTTCATATATCTACATCAACTTTCCAAAAATTTCACGTAAAAAATACACTATTTAAAATGTGTTTCTCATACTTTCGATAACTTTGAAGTGTATGTACTTTGTAGTGTTCGCTTTGAAATGAAGTGTTCTATTTGAAGTTTATACTTTCAATAACTTTGGTGTTTATAGTTTGTAGTGTGCACTACACACCAAAATGTGCGAAGTGTGCACTTCAATGTAGTGTAGTACTACATTGTAGTAGTGAGTACAGAGCGGACCTATCACTAGTCTTCATTGTATTGGCGTTCTGCGTACTGGGTGGTTCTGTTCTGTCACGTAGGTCACACACGCAAATGCAAATATTGGACTTGTGAAATTTAATTATTCGCATATTTATATTACACGCAATTGAAAATCATCTCATTCCGCGTGTGGTAGATTTTATTCGATTTCTGTTTATAGCGTTAAAATTGACATGACCTAACGTAAATTTATTGGTATTATAAAAAATACGTTTTGACTTGCTTAAAAAATTACTACGAATTTGTAAGTTTAGAAACAATTATTAAAAGGTCAAACTAAACACTCTTAAAAAGAATAAATAAGTCGCCTTTTATTGCAAAAAGTTTTTACTTGAAGAGACGCCATTTGGAGAAAAAATTATTAAAAAATTGAAAAAAGCCCTTGGTGAAAAAAATTTGTTTAATAGGGAATTTAGTTATGTAAGAATAGTATTATAAATATGTCTTCAATACACGCTAGGGGGACATACTTCCGCTACGATCCGATCATCATCCGATGGCTTAAATCAGGGAATTAGTTCATCTTTATACTCTGATGCACTTCAATAAAATTAAAAGCGTGGGGTTCTTGTTCATGCAAAGAAAGAATGATGTATTAAAAGTATGATTGTTTATAAAATTCTGATAGCTAGGCATTATTTATTTAAGTACCCCTCACGATTTTTCTTTTATTGACGTACGTACGCATATACTGTGATCGTTCTTGGTACTTAAAATTGTCTCCTTTTAAGTCTTTATAACATTAAATCTTGTAATCAACCTATCCTCAAAACTCAAACGTCACTTTTAAAATTATACAAATCGATATGTTACAATATGCGGCAGACATCACCGACATGTACAAACATCGAAAAAATAACGCGTCGGCAATTATATTTTTACACGATATTTCTCTTCTTCTCCATACTTTGACCAAGCCATCTTAATTTTAAATAAAAATATATGAATTACTTCTCAGGAATACGGTTGAGAATCTATCGTTGATGTGTAAGTTCCTGCAGAATGGAGACGTTTGTGCGTCTCGCTGGCCACGGTATGTGCAGCATATTACTAGACAAATATGTATCTCCATATTGTCGGACCCGATTGTGGTATCATCTCATGTCAGTCTTGCGGGTTATCGCTTCGACCTTTGTTATCTTGTCTTGGGACAAAATTAGACGAATATGGCGACGCGTTGTTGTTGCGAATATATTTAGCAAATTGTTATGTTAAAACGACTTCGAGGGGAGACTGGATTATCACGTTTTGTGATCACGAAGGACACGAGTTAGGAAAAATGCAAGGTCGAGATTAGCGATAGGGTAATTTATAAATTGTCGACAAAAGTTGTCTGCGATATCTAGTTTAGGCATAGTGTCTATTGCAAAGCGAATACCAGATGAAATTATGTCGGACAATAACACTTCATAGCTTATGATGTCAAAATGTTTCAGGCATTTATAGACATTTACAATCGCTAATACCTACGATAATAACAAGTTTTATACGCACGCCATTGTAATATGTATTTTTGCTAATTTTGTGTTGTTTTGTAAATAAAGTCTTCTTATTAAAACGAAGCCAACATTATCGAATCAAATAGGGTAGTATAACGTTTCATGCTATCGTCAAACTTTATAGAAAAATAAAGATTCAAAAGAGGTCTTGGGCAATAAAACCTTAAATGATTTGGATGATAACTGAATCATCTGAAACCGGCATTAAAACTGAAGGGTAGGTTTTATCGAGGTCATAAATGTGGGATATAAATTGTAAAGATAAATTATCACTATCTCGTTTAAACTCGTAAACAATCAAATAATGATATATGAAATATATGAATAAGGCATAGAATAATATAAGGAGAGGATTATAGAAGATACATCTATATCTGTGCGAGAAAGAGACTAAGTTACTTGACCGCTTCGCGCTAAACAGTAAGTAATGCAATTGATGTCAGTGATGCATGGAATCGGTTATGTACACGTGTATTGTTGTTAAAAATAAATGTAAATTTTTCACGGTGACAATATAATTATTATTACACCACTTTTAATACTTGATGGTTTATCCATTTTATAAAGGGCTTACTTCACCATGAGGCGTACGTTCCAATTATATTTTTTTATGTAACTGTTGAACATAAAACGTTTTATTATCATTGTTAAAGGTATACATTGGCTAATATTTTTCATTAACAAATTATTTTTAAAATATCATTATGGCGGAGCTATGTGCTTTCCCGCAATGGTTTTTCTACGTGACGCGCGCAGCTGGTGGAGATAATCATGTCGCCTGGGTTCGAGAAAAATGAAAAATTTAATTATTTTCACATTAAATAATGCAGTGTCTATAATGTAGCATATTAAAAAAAATGTTTTGAGCAAATGTAAAGCTGTAGCCAAACACAATATGTTACGTATCATCATGAAACAGCGTGATGATATTCATCGAGTGTGACTCCCGCTCACGTTTCGTTCGATTGCGTAAATGAAAAGAATAAACATATATTAGTATGGACAGAGGATGTCAAAAGTTGAATTTGAAACATTGAAATTCCACTTATCTCGCATCGTTATTATTCCAGGTGTGTGCAGGTGTCATCATCTCATTATTTACTACAGACGCACACGAGTGATATCTAGTTGTACACGACAATAAATGTCGATAACGCACACAATACAGCTACTGCGCTGCTGCCGAAGAGTAAGGAGTTGTCGAGAAGATTGGGGATTTTTGAAATAAAATCTTGCGGTTTTAGGGACGCCTCCTGGAGCCAAACCGGATGAACCTGCGGCCGGGAGACGCTGTGCGGCTGGACCCCCGATTATTGAAAATTGATAGCCGGCGATAAAAATGTTATCTTTGCGTGTGCGTGGGTTTACATGCTTCGTAATATTACAATACTCGGAAGATACTAGGTGAAGGCCCGTCGACAATGACATCATATTGTCAAATTTACACGGAATAATTAGTGGGTGTCTTATCTTGGACACTTAGGAAGTAAGTACCTATGTATGTACCTAAGCTACTAAGATGTAGGAAATAAGCTTTGCGTATTCTTTCTAGGATAAATAAAGTTCAGTTGATTCATTTACTTAAAAATGATTCGTTCAAAGAGAAGATTACCTACCTACATCATTTTGGATGTTTAAATATCATGAAAGTAACTTATATCGAATACTTTAAATTTAAATTGTGCAGAGATTTAAACCATATTTTATTGAAGGTGTTAATAATTTTATTTGTCTTTTATCAAGCCAATGAAGTTTTAACATGAATATAATTTATTTTTGTCATACTCCAATGTTTTACAGAAGAATTATTTAGAAGATTAGTCAGAAGTTTTGACCAAAAAATACTAATTTTGATGTCGCTTATCTCCAAAGTTTAAATATTTTATTTACATATATAATTTTCTACTCAAAATTGAATGAAGTATTTGCTACTAGCTACGAGACTATAGGGTTGGAATATTTCTAAATAAAAATTCCCTAAATTTTCTTTAGTAAAACACGTCCAGGGTCTCTTTTAAGCGAAAGATTTATTTTGATCCTGGACCACAATAATTTGTATTTTAGGTGTTCGGTACCTAATAATGCCTATTGTTTATTTCATTGGTAAAAGCCTAAAATAACCAAGTTTAATAAAACTTACTTGGCGCGCAGAACTATTTTGTTCCACGCAGCGAGATTGAAATACAGAAGCAACATCCACGGGAAATCGTCAGTCGCGTAGTAAAAGGATAGTAAAATTATTACTGCAACATTAAAAGGCTGTTTGAAGCAATTCGGGAAGAAATGGCGGATGATGGAGTAATTAAACGCGAGTAAATATTATTCGTCCGCTCTGCGCAGCGCGCTGCCGGCCCGCGTAGTATTCCGGCCCAGCGGCCCTCGGCCATTAGCTATTCCAGTCGTAGCGGCCGGCCTGCTTGCGCATGCGCGGCGGGCTCCCCGGCGGCACCTGCACGTGGACCGAACGTGGAAGCATCTCGCGCGTCGACGCCGAAGAGCGTTTTCCTATTGCCTGCACGACCGCTGATCGTTCGCGTCAATCTCGTCCAAAACGCCTATAAAATGCTGCGACCATCCCGGTCTGTTTCGGCATCTCGCGGCGGCCTGCTGCGCGACACCTCGAGGGTCGCACGGCAAATTTCCCCCGAACCCGAACCGAGAGTGAGCCTAGGCATTTGTATGCTAAAGCCATGTATTCACTAGGGGACAAATTGTCCCTCAACAGCATGCGCGGCATAGAGTCTACGTGACGTTGCAACGTCGTGCACTGTTCCGCGACCTCGCGCACAACATAGCGCGGCATTTCTACGTGCCGTGGCAACGTTGCCATGCGCACGGTACCCGAGCGTGCTCACTGCAACATTCCGCGGAGCGTCAGTACCACGTGGTATGTTTACAAGTGAATACGCATGCGCTGTATCTGTCAAGATGACAATGCGGGGAAACGAAATCGTTCTCGAACTCATCGAGCTGTGTCGATCGAAGATCGCATAGAATGTCCGTCCTTCTTTCTCTTTGCAGTTAATAATTTCGCATTCTCCTCTTTTTTCTCCTCTTACTTTTCGATAAACTCATTAACATAATCAGATACGCGGCTATCATCATAACCTCATAGGGCGATATATTTCCGTGACGTCTGGAAAACAATAATTATTTGCGAAAAGGACCTTGTTTTTAATAATATTCAATTTACTACAGTAAAACCTCGTTAATTTGAAATTGCGACCCAAAAAAACATTTCGAATTGCGCGGAACCCCGTTTTCGCCAAATGTGATACCGCAGCTGTCATCCATAATCTCATCGGATGACATTTCCGCGACAAGATATGCGAGTCCCGGTGTGTACACGTCAATTGACCGCGTCATTGTCCCCGAAACATGAGCGTAGATGTTGATGCGACATGCCGAGCGGAATGTTTCGCGATTTGTCCCCTAGTGAATACATGGCTTAATCCAGATACCTTCGTTACGGCGAAGGTCGACCCGTGTTGTGTTCTCTCGCTTAGTCGATGAGCTCACGGTGGAGCCTCTATCTGCTTCTACAGCGCGAACTGTCGCGTCCACTCTTCGCGTTTTCCCTCTGGACTTCTTATATTTATCTTCACACGTTTTTATTTAGCTCTCTTTTTCTGTTGTTTGTGGCGGAACATTGTAATTGATTTTTCACCAACTTCCCGACTAGAGCGTTCTGAAACTTTCAACTATACATGTTTGAATCATATTCAACTGATTTGGTCATTACTTCGATAAAATTTAATAATTTTCCATTATTATTTAGCGCTCAGCCGTAAAGTTTAGCATAAATATAGGTACTGCATAAGCATTTTAAATTTGGATATTGCATGGCTGATGTTAAAGAGTTGATTAGGTACGAATGTACGCAAAGAAAGCGTACAAAAGCATGTCTTAAATTTTTATAATTTTTTTTCTCGATGTTAGATTGTTTGTCTGATGCCTACTTGTCTCGCTTCTCTTGTTATATCCAATTGTTTTGTTATTTTCTAAGATAATGTGTGCACAAATATGTCAACTTTATACTATGCAACGAATGAATATAACCTTTGAGTGAGGCAAATATAATTATTATAAATCAATAATTTTTTAGTAAATCTGGAATACCTTCGACATATACATAAACAGATACAAGAAAGGAAAGTTCCGGGATCCTATCCTGGTGATTGTCTTTTTCAGACAGATGAATATAATTAAAAATCCTGTGTTGGTTTGGGCACGTTGGGCGAATGAACGAGAAAAGGATGGCAAGAAAGATATATGACGCAAGTGTTAACGGCGTCAGAAACAAAGCACGGCCGGGTAAACCAAATACTGGATGATGGTCCTATTAAGTTGTGTGATTTTAGATTTGTCTGACAGGAGAGTATGGCGCTCCATCCTCTCTGCCTAACTTCGCCGTAAAATGGCGTGATGTTTTTAAATAGATGTGTTTCTAATTGATTCATCTTATCTTTTTAACATCATAGAACTATGTTGTAAAGATTGCGAGTTGTTTTCATTAATATATAAAGTAAAGAATAGTATAAGAGTATGCATTTATATTTAAATATTTGCATAAATATAGATAAATACCTCTGTCGGGCGTGGAGTGAATGCAAATTCGATCACACGTTAGTGGTATAATATTGTCATCGCTCACCTATTAAAATAATCCCGCGATGGCAGGTCCGCGGGCTCACCATTGTGCGCTCTATTATCGCCACCGGTTTCGCTCTAAGGGTAGGTCTCCCCACGAGGGTAGCTCCATTCCCACGGTGGCTCCAGGGGCGGCCTCATCATTCACGTGCCACAATAGTCGCGGAAGGCCTACCCGGTACCTACCCCTCGCGTCAGCCATTTTACGGCTTCAGAGAATTCGTTCAAAACCGTCATGTCGTCGGGTTTTTAGCTATTTTCATACCTCTTGAATTTTGATTCTGTAGTATCGGTAGTAAAGTTCATCGATTGGTGAATCCAGTATTTAACAAACTTTTTTTTGTTTGTTTTAACACTTAATCTCGATTCGTAGCTACAAAAACAAAAATTTAGATTGCATCCACGTTTACTGAATGTATTTAATTATATTCTCCGTAGGTGTACTTTAACATTTTTTTTTAAATTTTACAGAACACAGTGTTTTTAAAGAACATAGCATTTTTAGAGAACGTAGTGTTTTCTATTGTATTCTATGGAATATATAATATACATACAAGTATTTAAATAATTACCGCTACTTAATATATATTAACTTAATACTAGAGCAATTTAAAATGACCTGTTTGTTGCTTATTAAATTTCTAAATTTATCAATATTCTGTAAGCAGAAAATTTTCTACTAGCAAAGTATACGATCAGCATTACAGCTACTAATTCAAAAGTCTTGTTCGTTGGCAAATTAAGATCAATTTTTGGATAGATGTTCGATATCTACATATGTTAAAGATATTAGTTTATGTATTTGGATAAAAGTATAATAAACCAATTCTTTTTAGACAGCAATTTGACTATGTACATATGTGACCAGGACATTTACATACAGCAGAAGCTCTTATTCTGACTTGACAAACATGGAAGTGTTAATTCTGTTATAACATTATATATCGGAAATTGTTTCAGAATATTTTGAGTTTGTCCATATTTTTCGGAACATAGTACTGGATTTTGCGCAGGGATATCATTTATCAAGATGTACGAGTATTATAGATACGAAATTATAAAGGATATTGCTTTAAAAAACATTCTAATCAAAAATAGATATCTCATTGGTGACATAATAATAATAATAATAATATAATAGTTGGATAATTTATATAGCGCCGTTTTCGCGAGTACTCACCTCAAGGGCGCTTTACACAGAAAATTATCTTATAAAACAATTTACTGCTAAAAAAATTATTTGCTATTGCTTATTCACTAGGTGGCATGCAATAAATTAAATTAACGTTTAATTTGTGGTTAATTAAGGGGAATGAAAAAGCTTTGGATGCCGGTCACGCTAATGATAAATCCAACGCACATATGAAACGGGTTGTAAAACTTAAAATATATATACAACTTCCAAAAATTTGATAGATGTGGTATTCTATCATGGGTGGAAACGGTAAACGTTACATTGTGTAAAGTGATCACTTAAGCCTTCTGTACGATAAGTCGTGAGCCTTATGAACACCCAAAGACTTCTATACCTACTTTCCCATAAAAAATATAATTTCGTCTATGAGACATATCTTGACTTGTTTATTTTTCATAATAAAAGGTACCTTTTAGTACAACGAGTTGCGAAAAATGTTGATTCGGCTAAATTTCCCGCAGTAAGTATGTGTTACTAACTAACTAACTAACCATCACGCCGTTTCCCTGCAGGGGTAGGCAGAGAGGATTGAAGGCCACACTCTTCTATCCTGGCACACCACTTTTGCTTCGGCCACATTCATACATCTTCTCATACACGTTCTACGATTGTTGCGGCTTTTAACAGGGCCATCCTCAAATACTTGTAGTACCTGATCGTGCCAGGTCTTTCGCGGACGCGTATGTGTTACTGTTGCAATTACAATGCATTCGTACACGCCACACGTGACGCGTTCGCTAATTGTTGTAACGGCTGTGCGAATGTGGTTCTGAATTTTTCAAATGCTATCACCATATTTGTCATGTATCGTCATAATTGAAGCGATCGGAAGAATTTCGTAAGCGATCGCGTGAGCGGTTCTAGAAACAGTTTCACTGGAACTGGAACTAGCTTTCACAACTTCCACTGCCGCGTGGTGATCCATCAGTACTAAGGCTGACTGGACAGAATTTCACCTCACAATTCTCGTTCAAATGTAAGTAATAGTAATAAAAATGCACCGTATTCTAACATTACAATATTAAAATGTGTATGCTTATCTCAACTTAGGCGTGGCAACATTGCAAAGTGGACTCTGTTTCCACTCGGAAGCTCAGAATTATGACAATTGTTAATTATGGTAAATATCATTGAAGATATGCAGATTGCATAGTAAAATAAATTTATTTTAAAAATTTCTCACTTTGAAATACATGTAGGTACGCTTAACTATATTAGATGTTATTTCTAAATTCAACCAAGCTTAAAAAATGGGACCACGTTTTTTTTTTACATAAATATTTTACACAATTTAATCTCTTTCGTTAGTACATTAATTTTAAATAGTTCGCGCTTTAATTTGTTTTACTGGAAAATAATCGTGGTAACTTAATATTAGGTCTTAAATATTTTTTAAAATTATATTTTTACCTTAATTTTTACGTAAATAAATAAACTTCTTATTCTTAAAAATATTGTAAAATAGCCAACTTCAGCAATTTTTATTTTATTTTAAGATACCAATGGAGTTGAGAAGTCTATCTGCATGGAAACATAATTTTGTGATCATAGTGTGTCGCGCGATTGATAAAAAAATAGCTGTTTATATTCAGTGATGATATTACAGACAGATTCATGGCGGAACGGTAGAATGCGAGACGTCTCGCGCCATGATATGGAGAAGCGACGAACCGAAATGCGTGCTATTAAGCCTTCCGTAGCCAACACAGATCGCAAAACTAACCAATACGTTATTCTTTTCCGTATACACGTCCGATATAAAAATCAGATTTTCGCCAATGCACAAAAGAAATTGCATTTAAAAATGACCAGTGGAAAACCAATTGTAATAAAGCGAATCTTATTAAAAATAATTATTTTCTATTTCAATTCGATGTGAAATTGATAGATTCGATGGATGTTAACTGCGATAAAAAATACCATTTGTAGTAAGATATAAAGAGTTCACACATTAATTTCATAGTTAAAAGAATAACAATATAAACATACGGAAAATAATTATGTACCTATCTCTTTCACTTACAAAGAATGTTTGTGTTGGTTGGGCTTGATGTATGCATAAATTATATTGTTACATTAATCGTTTTTTTTCTTCTAAAACTCTCATTCTTACTGCAACACTAGTTAACAACGTGGCTGCGTACAGGTTAACAAAGTAGCAGGATTTAATCCACAGTTAGCACAGCCACAATTATTTAATCCACAGCCTCCTGTAGCTTTGTTTGGTCACGCCCAAATCGCTGTTAATCATTTAAAAATAAATCGCAATGTGGAGTGTCATGTAGCTTGAGACAAGGGTCGTACAAGACAGGGGGGAGAACTGACACGAAGAACACTGTGTTTAAAAATTATATTATAACATGTGTTAGCCGGGGTATGATATGAAGCGTGTTATAAATACATGACACTGTAAATGCATACTTTATATAATATATACTAATTTCACATATTTATGTATGCGTGCAGTGCTTTGCAATAAAATGAAACTTGTTTTGCATTTAAATAGATATTTTAATTGAAATACCTGCAGACAGCTATCATCTTGTAATGGTTTAGTGTAAAAGTGCCAAATAAGAGAAAATTCATTTTTAAAAAAACAATTTAACATTTATAAAATATACAAAAAACTATCAGAGTAATATTTTATCAAAAACAATTAAAACGATATCCATATTTGATGTTTATTAATTATTTGTGTAGAAAGTTACAAAGGAGTCAAATTTAAAAAAAATCAAATTAAAATAAGGGTGCCTAATATGAAACCCAAGCAATTTTGGTCCACTTAACTTGTTTTTCACAATGGACATTACGCACAAGGCACCATCAATTCAAATCTGCCCATCGGTAGCACTTAATATAAATTATACACTACATCCACTGCTCATGCTTGTCCTATAGAGTTTTCTCGACAAAATAGGTAGGAATTTAAACCTTTCAAATATAATTTTTATAACGTTGTGTGATTGTATCAAACCACAGAATTACTTGAAAAAAATTATATTTTTTATATAAATTTACTTGCAATAGGAATACGATTGAACATAGGTACTTAATTATTTACTGCATTCATATATTGTTTATCAAAAAAACGGACAAATAATAGAATAAAACATTGGACCAGATACCAGTGTAAATATTTGTACATAATATTTGAAGTAAAAAATCGGGGGCTTATAAATTAATTTGTAAATTTAATGAAAGTAAAACATCCAGAAATGTTGATATTATAATTATGAAGCACATGAAATTTGCATGATAAAAACTGTTCTGAATTTTCCTATAAACTTTTGGAAATAAAGTAGTATTTTAGATATTTACAAGAGCTTAGGATCGGTTGTTTGATCAGTAGCTAGAGTAATAGTTAAGTAAAATGCATATGTTTTTACGAAAACGGGTCTTTTGGTCGATGGGAAACCTATGCTTTTTTACTACTATTATTCTTACTCCTGATCAAAAAAACTGGCCCTTAGAAATTTTAGGTACAAATAACATAGAATTAGAATTAGATAAATTAGAAAAAGTGGTAAAAGGGAATTAGAATTATAAAGAACCAGATTCTTTTTGCAAATAATTTCCATTTAAATTCGTTTTCACATTACTTCTTAATTATTTATATATTATTTAACAGTCACATATTTATTTTTTGTTAATGTCTATAAGTCCAATTTTAATTTTTAGTATACTTTGATAAAGGGACCATTGGTTACGAAACATTTATCAATAAATTTATAAATGGTTTAAACAAAGTTTTTCCTTTTTATTAATATTAAAAACGTGATTTCATACACCAGTAATTTTGGAACTCCCGGTTATTTGCATTCCCGTTTGTATTATTTTTGCGTGCCTCTTTCTAGTTGAAAGTTGATAGATAATGTCATTTCACAACGTTAGATTTTTACAAAATCCACACAGCTTTGTCCTTTGAATGAATTATTGTTAAGGATCAGGGGAGTCTTGGTTGGGGGTACTTTGAAATACGATATGGACACTTTTTATAAAGGATCCATAAAATGCTCGTTAATGGATTATGTTGCTACCACATTCGAATATTCCTGCTGCCTTAAAATGACATATTTATTTAATCCCACGAAGGTTTGAGTAAATTTATGAGGAAAATATGCGCTCCTGAATCAACACTTTTATTCTGATTTACTTACAACTAAAAAGAATTCTGGTTGCGCTTATCATTGCTTGCATTGCTTTGAAAATATCAAATTAGTGTATGGCTCATCGCCTTTCTATACAAATATATCGGACGATTCAAAAATGCGGTTTTTTCGGGACCCAGCGGGTACGCGAGGACCTGTATATATATAATAATATAGGTTGTTTTTTATTGTCAAAATCAAAAGCGAGGGTCCTACGTGTATTGAGCCACGACCCATCGAAAGTCTTCTTGAATATGTGTTGGCTTATTTGTGTACGAGGCAGTTGCCCGAACAGGGGTGACACTTCGGTGACAAATGACGTCCGACCGACACATGTTGGGGGTTAAAAATTATCCCGACTAATCCTGACAGGTTCGGAGTTTTTGATAATTCCTCGGAGGTATGGCGGGTCCATCTCGTGAGAATATTCATTTATTACCATGACGATTAGCAGTACTTTGAATTGATTAATTTAAGATTAAAACCAACATTTCTGTTGATAACACTCCAACCGTCATAATCAGTTCTCTGGGTTTCTCTTATAATGAAGCTATAATTAGTTAGGTTATCACTATCGTTCGTCAACGTAATTTGGCAATGATAGAATTTCACTTTATGTTCAATTTTAATAATTATCGCAATCATGTTTTGGATTGGATTTTACTTTGATTTTGGATGTAGGGTATTATAAGTTGGATTTTGGTCAATATGTAAAAATAAAAATACTATTCACCAGTTTTTTAATTTTCGCACGTTAATATTGCGTTAGGGCTTATTTGTAAAAATATTCCATGTTATTAAAATTGCCAAATTTCCATTGTATATTCTATATTTTTTTGGAATTTCCACTCAATTTTTATGCTAGAAATTACTCTAAGAAACAATTTGTACAAGGGAACTAAACATGAAAAATAACGGGACGTAATAAATGCAAGGTTTTGGGGCTGTAAATTCATGAATAGAAAACCATTGTTTTTTAAATTAACTTTATTCGTTTAAACACAAAAATAAATATAATAAAATAATAATATAAAAACACCCTACAATTTTGTGCGTGTTGTCTGTCGCATCACATTCTAACTATCTAAATTTTAATTCCAGTAACTTACGGACGTTGCGGACCAACAGACCGACGGACTTTCGAAATTAGGATAGTTCACGATATCTTTTGATCTTATGAAAACTATTGAAAAGAGATGCTGTATAATTTTAAGAATTAAGGTTTTTATATTTCTGCACGATTCTAAGAAACAATTCTGTTCAAACACTAATGAAAGGTAATAAATATGAGGAAGAGGATAGCTATACAATTTGATATAAATTAAATAGAGACAGCATTTTTCTTGGTAATAATTTTGTTCAAACTCTAATATTAATGATATTTTAAAAATGCAGGGATTCCAAATTGGTGTCTCAGATGCTTTCCACATTGGTGATTTGATCCATATACCTGGTATGTTTACAACGAAGGATTTGATTCTGTTGTACGTTTTTTCTGTGTTTTTATTTTCATATGTGCAGTTATAACTTCTTCAAAAAGATAAAAATGATTTTGTGGTGACAATATTAATATAATTAATAAAAGTATTCTTTATTTTCACCACTTATTCATTGAAAATATCAATAAACAAGTAGTGAGAACAAAGTATATTTTTATTAATTATATACATACACAATTATGAAATAAATCTAAATGTTGTTAACTAGTTTCTGCATTACATGGTTAATAATTTAAGCAAACATTTTTTAGGTATCTTTTTATGAATATGTTTGCACCACGGCGTACGTTGATTTTTCAAAATTGGATTGTTGAATCGCGCAAACTGTCGGCCGTTCCTGGAACCAGCATTAGGTATGTGGGTTAGCGGTTATATTTTTTCTCGAATAATAATTCTTTTCATTTTATTTTCGCCCGCAGGTAGGAAGGTCGAATCCTCGTCACAATAGAATGCGAACAGTGATGGGTCTGAACCGTCATAACCACGAAACAGCGGGATTAATTATTAGAGAGATATTTTTAAATATTTAAACATGAAATGCGATTCAATTAATCGGTGTACGTATCAATATTATAATTTGCCCGATGTTGTTTTTACCGTTGTTCAGCTTTGCAGATAATTATGAATATTTGTCTATTTAGAAATCAACACAATAAAGCCGCCGTCCCGGAAGTCTCCATGATTTAAATTCTAGTTAAAATATTACTATTTAATATTATTTATTCAAGATAAATTAAGTGATAGGATAATAATTGCGAGCTGTCTATTCTACATAGGTTAGTTAACAGAACTACGAATAAATCAGCAATCAGTAGCAACAACTTCCGCGCACCAAATCCTCATCTCCGGAACCTTAAAACATTTCAACCAGATCACTTGTAACATCGGTTAAAACAACCCCATCACTAGAATTTGCAGATTATATAATATTCAACTGTGTCGTTGGGACGTAGATAGGATGGACGTGTTTAACGCTTTTTTTTAAACAACTTTAAGAAATTTGTCCGCACTAAAATACACACCTTCCATTAGCCGCTTTTAGTGTATTCCGAAACTTTTTGTATTATCTGCCGTGTGACATTGTTTTAGATAATAATTTAATATCTTTTCAGTCCTGGAGACGCCTCTTTGATTGTTTGTTTTGTATGCTTTTTAAAATATCCATTTCTTTTTATTATAAGTGCATGCTGCAGACACTCTTAATTGAAGAGTTGATAAGACCATTTATTTTGCTTGCATTTAATGTATTATCATCGTCTCTACATCTCTCTATTTAAAAAAAATAAAGAACTTATTCACAAAAACCGCCCTGATGCAAGACCATAATTTGCTATCTAAATATTAATATTATTAGCTTTTCTTTATTTTTGATTGGTTTTGATCATCGCGATCGCTTAGTTATGCCACCCACTAAAGAAGTCAAAATCGTAGAATGTTAAAAATCAAAACATCCTTCAATTTTTAAGCACTATTTCAACTGTTCCCATTAGCCATTTCGGCAAGTGACTACCATGACGATTAGCGACATTAGTGGCTTATTAATTAATAACGTATAGTTGGGTATACTTATATCTATTTAGGCAGTAGGAAAATATTCTAAAGTCGAATTACCTGGGAGGCAGGTGGCTTCAATAATTCGATTTTAACGACACAGCACAATTTTGTGAGAAGTCGCGGGTGTCTTGTGCGCTTAAAATACGTCTGGTACATTAAACTTTATTATATTTAGAAGGCATTTAAAATTTCCCAGGAAATATAGCATGTTTTGCATTGTTCCTCCTTTCGTTGTATGAACTTAACATTGTTGACCTTTGTAATTGAAAAGGTTAAAAGGGTCTGGCGGCTAACATCAATTAGCAAGATTCCTTTTCAAAACAATTTTCGGTGAACCTAATTCGGTCCTTTCCATATTCCAAATCCGGCAGGTAGACGAAGGGAATCACGACCAACAGGTGTTCTAGGTTGATAAGACCTAATCTCTTTTATAAACAAATATTTGAACAACTGTCAGCGTTGTCTGCTTGAAACATCCTTAAAAGTAAATACCACCGAAAGACAAACATACAAATATGCATAAACTGACTGTCCATTTTTTATCATATATTTTATGTAGGTACGTCTAATTACCAATAATTACTTAGTTGGGATCTGGTAGAATATAAAACATGCGCATACATATGCCAAGGCAAATAAATATAGCAAAATGTTGGTTATGTTAATGCATAACCACTACTGAGATTTTATTCTAACGGTTTCGAGACGCGCCCGTCTCTTCGTCAGGACACCACTACACTAGCATGTAAATACCATTACACATGCAAATAAATATGTTTATCGAATATTGTAATATACTCGTATATTTCTGGTAGAATTGTTGGTCCATGGTCGAAAAAATCCTAAAACCAAGCATTCATATCATGAATCATTCATTATTACATATTTGAAAATTACGCTCTGTAAAAAAGGAAAGTAAACAAAAATTTTAACCCTGAATTCAGAGTCAATACTTAGATGATTTAAAGGTTGAGGTACGCCTTAAAAGCGTAATTTTCAGCACAAAATAACGCTGTTAAGGCGTACCTTAACCTCTGAATTATCTAAGTATTGACTGTGAATTCAGGCCTTATTGTTAAATATATTTTATACGCGTACACGGAATATAGGTGCCTTTCTTCCATTATTATTCTTACTATTTTCAAACTAAGCCAACATATAACTAAGTTTCATCAGTATTCTGAACTAAGCAATATTGCTATTTCTGCACCTTGACAGTTATTTTATAACATTGTAACGCCGTTTTTTTGACGTCTTATGTTTGACATGTTGGAAAATAATGAATTCAATCAATTAGAAAACTCATTATTTGTAATTGTGAATAACTTAACATTTGTTTAGAGCTTTTTGACTGATTGAATTCATTAATTACAAACATCTCAAACTTAAAACATTAAAATTGGCGGCAATACAATTTTATACATACCTGTCAAGTTTGGGATAAAGATCTGACATACCAATATTTCTATTCAGAATAACACAGTTTATCACTGCTCTTCTGCTAGACCAAAAGTCGTGGCGGTGGCAATCTAATTGCAGTCATTTTCGGACTTCTTGAAAATCAACCACACCAAATCTGTGATGATCTATGATCTATGTGATTAATATTTCTTTGAAATGAAATTACACGTTTTTCCAAATAAATTAAAAGAATTACGCAAGTACGTAGGTATTAAACATAAGACTCGGAAACTCTCATCGACGCGTCAGCATTGTATATTTGAAATTCATCATAATTATTTAGTTTATTGTAAAAAATATTTGTCTACGCATTTCAACGAATTATCGCTGGCACCGTGTAGGTAGGTACCTCGTACATTACGCAGACTGCCGCGGTTGGCCTTGTCGCATTTCAAATTTTACGGTTTACGGATTTGAAAAACCTTCTTGTGTTATTGTTATTAAGAATGCTATAGTTTCGCAATCGGCTGTCGCTTGCACCTGTTCGAGTTTTATAATGACCAGGTTCACTTATGGCGGTAAAAGTTTAACGAACGATTCCGAAACAAAGCGACTAGATTGGTCCGTGACCCGCGGGTCACTAGTGCTGTGTTTCGGATTTGTTCTGTGCTAGGTGTGAGGGGTACCTAACCAATTGAAATTGAAATAATTGAAGATAAAAAAACAAACCCATAAAAACCAAGTTTTTAGAATACTCCTTTTCGCTTTGAATCGGATTTCGTGTTTATACACGCGTAGGGCTAATTACTCATATAGAATGATTCCAATTTGAAAAAACCATTAAAATTTCTAAAAATGCAAAATTATACTATAATTATTATTTTTTTTAAAACGAAAATTCGGGAAAATGATTAAAAATCGACCCAAATTTTTTTCGTCAGACAAGCAAGCAGCGTCCTACGAGTTAAAAGAAAGTGAGTAATAATGATACATTTTATATCACTCAATCAAGAATATAGCTATGCGGTTTTTTAGATAGAAAAAATTGATAGGACTGAAATAGCTAGCTGAAATTTTAACCCAATGAAAATAAAAAAACAGATAGTTTATTTTGTAAAAAGAAAAATAAATTATTAATGAAGATGACTTGTTTGTTGGTTGGTTTAATGCTATTCAGCAAAAAATTAAACTTAATGGAAAACATATATCTTTCAAATCGTTTTTTTACTTATTTATGTATTATGTGATCTTACGTGTTAGATTTAATTGACATGTACATATGTAAATATTTAAAAGTATGTAAATTATATTTGTCTAGCAAATGAAACTCGTTTATTAAATATGATTTGAGGCTTAAAGCGAATTAAAATTTATTATTTATTTTACGATACGTGTCCACAACCCATTACAAGAAAATAAAACATTGTTGTATTTCATCAACATATTTTATACCTTCTGTGTATAGTTTTCTGGGATATTCTGCCGTGTGTATGTGACCTCTCTGGCCAACGTTTCGGATCCCATTGCAGGGTCCATCATCAGGGCTGATGTGATGAGTGAGTGTTGAAGTGTAGGTTAAGTATTACCTTGCAATACCATTTTTCATTTGAGCCAAAAATCTTAGGAAAGCCCAAAAGTCACCATACACGCCTGGTAAAGAAGCAATTGAAATATACAAGCACCCGGTAAACATTAATAGGGATGACGGTCTTAAGTTAAGAACATCGTGGTATCCGGCGCTGCAGGATAAATCAAATAGACGATCCGCACAGTCCGACATCCGTTAGTAGATATATAAAACACTACATGAAGACACACACCTTGCTTTCGACACGGTACTGCAATCCAGTATTTAACATAACACAAATTTGGAGACACCCTGACTTCGGTACGGTATTGCAAGGTAATACTTAACCTACACTTCAACACTCACTCATCACATCAGCCCTGATGATGGACCCTGCAATGGGATCCGAAACGTTGGCCAGAGAGGTCACATACACACGGCAGAATATCCCAGAAAACTATACACAGAAGATTCTGAACGGCCGTGAAAACCTAAGGACATTTTTATATTTTATACCGCCATTCTTCGAAAAATCGATAAAATCATAGCTTTTTTAATATGTTTTCTTAAAATAAATATTTCCATTATTTAATAATAATAAATATGGTAATATTTCGTCTCTATTATCTTTTTTTCCATTCAGTTTGAAGTTAATTTAGATTAGCTCAGTTAATTAAAAAGTTATTTGTGAGAAATACTCTTATCTAAGCGTTGCATTCAAAACACTAGGTGCTGTTAATTATTATTTAGTCACTGGTCATTAAAGTGATTCGTCATGCTTTTCAGTTTCCACGGCCGTCGGTAGGCGGCGGTGCTTTTGCGATCTCAGTACTTTTCATGAGAAAATAGGCTTCTAAGGAAACGACTTGAACCTTCACGAGACCAAATTCAGCGTTTATTGTTCAGCGATGCGTTCGGTACGAGGTCACCTATCCTTCAGTTATCATGATAACCCACCCTGTTCTGGAATAAGGGAATTACCGGTTATAGATTAAAACATATTCTAACTAACTTATCACCACGCTGTTTCGTTCCGTGAGGGTACCTAGAGATTGTAGTCTCCTCTTCTCACAACACTCTTTTGTCCTGCTGCCTTTTTGTGTTTTGGTATCGTATAAATAGGTTAATAAAAAAAATTTACAGTTACCTGGTTTTGCTATGGGACAGCCAGACACTCGCCTTATCCACATTTTATCATGCACTCTCGTCAATTATTGAGGTTTTTAACTTGATTTTCTAGTTTTCCTAATTTATCTGAATATAAAAATACCTTTCTAACTATCACCTACTCATCCATTCGTTTCTCGTGACCGAAACGGATAATTTTCTAAAGCTACAAATAAATGTTAAATAAATGTGGGGGTATTTCCGGTTCCTGAAAAGGCGGGCGACCATTTACATCATGAATAGCGGCTGAGATCGTCCATGTTGACAGATTTCTATATATTTTGATTAGTATACAGGGTTATTTGGAAAACATTAATAACCTCGCAGGACCATATTCCTGTCATGGTTGCTTGGATATCGAAAAGTTATTGAGATATGCGACATGAGATTTGCATTTTTTTCAATATATCTGACTTATTTTTTGTAAAACGGCAGACTATCGTTACAGTAACTTTGTTAAATTCATTCCCTTTAATACAAGTCAAATAAAATTATTAAACCCTTCGAATTCTAATTGGTTAACCTGCAGGGTTTTTATCATTTTATTTAACTTGTATTGAAACAAATTAATTTTTCGTAATCGATATAAGCTACTGTAATGATAGTTCAACGTTTTGTAAAAAATAAGTCAGAAATATTGAAAAAAATGCAATCTTTGATATTGCATAACTATTGATTAGTATTTCTGATCATGGTTGCTGAACGGTTCTGCGAGGTTATTAATGTTTTCCAAATAACTCTGTATAATACAATTTATATGTTTTTTATTTCTGATGATATTTTCTAATCACTATAGTTTATTCAGTTTATTGAAATCTTAGCAGGGATATTACGAAAAGATGATCACAATGTTTTATAATAAATACAGAACCTTCACACGCCAGACACGATCCCGGATTAAGATTTGGCAGAGACAATCGAAATGATTAAGAGTTTGTTTACCTTTTGCATTAAAAATCACGTTGCGTAACATCGACTCTCGTTTTCCGTTGACAAAAAAGTACTTTCGGTACATTAAAATTCGTAAAATGTAGCCCACAAATTGTGTTCGTTCCTTGTTTTTTCAGTGTTACGACTCCGATATGAGAATCAAGGTCAGCTAATGAAATGTGCGAGCTCAGCGCCGCCATTTCTGGTCGGGCATCATATTATACAATAATTGGCTCGACGCAAGCCACAACCGCGGCGGTATAGATGGCGAGATTAGCTTTATGGTAAATTATTCGTTATCTAAAGGTATTTCAGGGATCTTTTCGCCGAGTAAGGCGTCTGATACACATGCTTCTTTAGTGGCACGTGAGCATGCGCAGTATTGACTTTGACAGTGGCATGCTTATTAGTGGCATGTGTGTACGCACATTGCTAGAAATGAGCATGCCACCTAGTGGCATGCTCAAAAATCAACCGCCGGTTGATTTATAAGCATGCCACTGTCATTCGCCATAGAGAAGGGGTATCTTTGGAGCATGTGTGAACAGACTTGCTTATTTATGAGCATGCTTATGTCATTCGCGGGCTTCGCGTCTAGTATTATCGATGCGATCTTCTCAGTCCGCGACAGATGAAACAAATATGGCGCGTTGGGGAGATGATAAAACATTACTTTTCGTAACTTATTATAGGAATCACGAATGTCTGCGGAATACTCGGTCACCGTTGTGTAAAAATAATATAGTGAGAAATAATGTTTACGAAACTTTATTAATAGGCATGAATGATTCAAATCTTACAATAAAAATTATATAAACTAAAATCAAAAATGTGCGGATGGAAACTCGGGAACTTTTTTGATTTATTGGTTGACTTGAATTTTCTATTTCAGTTTGCAAAGTTTCCATTTTGAACAAGAGCGTCTCTATTCTATGACAAGAGCATGCCACTAATAAGCATGTGTGTTTGATTGTTAGCTTTGGGCATGCTTATTTATGAGCATGCCACTAATAAGCATGCCAGTAATGAGCAAGTGTGTACAGTTGTTAGGGCATGCTTATTAGTGGCATGCTCATTAGCATGCCAGTAAAGAAGCATGTGTATCTGTACCTTAAAACAACCAATCAGCTACGTACCCACCTCTGTCCCTGGCACATGGCGCGTTGCACTTTATAATTATCAGTTTCATTGAAAAATCGTAAAAGGTTATCTTAAATACCGTGGATTAGGAAACGTGACTTAACCAAAGTCTGTAATGTGTATCAGGTTATGTTTTAACGTTTTAATTTCGAAGGCTGTTGTTGTTAATGTTATATTTTTTAATCCCATTGAATTATGTTCACACCTTGATTGCAATTTTTACAAGGTTATTTTGGAAATATATATGTATTATTGTTGATTGTCGATCATTTTTTACTTGTAATGCCTGAAGCTCAAAAAAACATATATATGTATTCCGCAAGGACGGCAAATAGCATAGAGTTACATCCATTACACCATTTTTTATACTTACTTACTTACTTACCATCACGCCGTTTCCCCGAGGGGGTAGGCAGAGAGGATAGAGCGCCATAATCTTCTGTCCTGACATACAACTTTCGCTTCGTCTACATTCATACATCTTCGCATGCAAGCTCGACGGTTGTTCAGACTTCTAACAGGACCATCTTCCAGTATCTGGTTAATCTGGTCATGCCACGTCTTCCGTGGTCGCCCTCTTTTTCTGGCGCCGTCAACACTTGCATCATATATCTTTCTTACCATTCTTTCCTCATTCATTCGCTCAACATGCCCAAACCACCTGAGCGACCCTATTTTTATTCTCTGTATTATGCTACGATCAGCTTTACATTCATTCCTAATATCTTCATTCTTTACTCTATCATACATGGATTTTCCACACATACGTCTAAGGGACCTCATCTCCACTGCATTCAATCTACTTTCGTTCCTCTTCTGCCAGCTCCAGGCTTCACTTCCATTTTTATATCTATCTCGATATTACTCTTTAAATAAAATCTACATATATGTAATCTTATTGGATGGAATAAAACTATGTTTATTATACTTGAGTTTAAATGTATATTATACTACTCAAGTTTCGAGAGTAATAGAACCTCTCATCGACAGGTGAATTATTAAACTGACTACGTTCAAATATAGAAAACATGGCTTTGGTGGAAATATCTCGAATTAATTATTTACTAAAAAAGAAACCGGAGTTACTGGTATAAGGTGGAAAGATGGTTGTAACGGGAATATTGAGAGTAGAAGAGAAAAATTGGTGAATGATTGTTAAGCAAATTAATTAATATTTATAATATATAATTAAACTCAGGTAGGATAAACATAATTTTATACCATCCATTTTGAATATCAGAATGTATATTATTTGATTAGTGGATTGTAAGTAGAGTTGTAGGTTGGTTTTGGCAGTTGATTCGCATGAGTATCCTACGTGAAGAGTATGGTATGCAGGGGCATGCAGTGGGAACATCGCAGCATGACTTTTACCTAATCAATTATTTGGAAAAATAATAGGAATACAACATATATTTCGTTATATTTCTATCACAATTTTTATCATAGCATTCATATTTTGATATATCATAAAAATCTGTAGCATGAATATTTGATTTCTATTTTTTTTTACAAAATATACGTTTACAAAAAAGTCACACTTCAATGTTCCCACTGCACGCGTCTGATGGTATGGAAGATACGAAGCGGTGTTGATGGCATCAAAAGCATAGGGCGTTAGCGGAAGTCCTGGAATAATCAGTTTAAACAGATACTGGAAGATGGTCGTGTTCGGCGTGCTTGAGAAGATGCGTTAATTGAAGTTGAAGTTGAAGCCAGTAAGACTCATTACGTTCTTTTTCTCAGGACAGCAATAAAGCATAAAAATCATGTATTGCATGTACACTTGTTCAGTTTTGAAGATTGCCAGATGTCTTGTCATTTCTCATTGAAACTTTACATGTTCGTCCCATGTATTAATAACTTTAGTATCCTGAGAATAATGTGGTCTTTTCTGAGTAACTAAATTCCTCTCATAATTACCATTGAGTGTCTCGAACCTATACCTATATTTTGAAGAGCTTATATAGGTATTGGTTATTGTTATTCTGCACCTCGAAGTGTTACATTTATTTAGATTCTCCTAACTAACTAGATTCTCCTCTCGCCTGAATTAAAAGAAATTTCACGATTGGATTTCCGACTGGATTTGCTGGCTTGGAGGCCGCACCATTGGCACGTCACGTCGCTCACCATTACGCTAGAACGGACCGGAGTAGGGGGTATAATGATGATGATACTACTTCCTTTATAATTACATTTTTTCCGCTTCATATTTTGTCGTTTTTGACAATTGCAAAAAATCATCCAAACTCATGTAACATTGAATTAGAGGTGATTCAGACGAGCGTCAGCAACGGATTAGAGCAGATAACGTATAATACCATCCATTTGTCATTGCTGTATTAAACAACTAGCGAAATCTAGAATTGTTAAAAAAAAATCAAGCTGTAATTACATATTTTCGTAGGATTGTTGAAGACGTTTCGTCATCATCGTCCGTCGGCACGTTACACTTCACCGTCATTTTTCTCTGTCATCGGGTGAAACATGTGTTACACCTTTCTATTGAATCCTTTATTGGTCGAACTGGTTCGCCCTGCTGTCAATCACGGGGAATTCTAGTTTAAATCCTTCAGAACTGGACACTATTCAGTTTTGCACTAACTAAAGCTGTTTTTTTCTTTTGAGCTTCCTTGGAATAGGAATGAATTGTACTTCATTAATATGGAGTCCTCGAAGAAAAAGTGAAGAACCAGAATGTAAGGGGGATGAGATACAGAACACGCGAGGCCTGACCCACCACTACTAGGTATGGTCAGGGATTCGTTTCTGGACACCATCCCTTAACTCCTACTCGACGTATGATCTAAATGATTTAACCGAAATATGATCAATTCAAGTTATTAACTGAATAGTGATTAGAGATGATTGATCTTATAATCTTGTGCAAAACTCAGCATGTAAAAGTACTCTAACTAGAGTTGAATGGTCGAATCGATGTACTAGTTAACTGATATATTTGCCGTATTTTACCGGACCATTAAGTTAAGGTTAAGACAAACTTTTTTACTCTGAGAATTCAACAAATAATTGGGATGCGTGTCATGTACCAAAGTGCGTCTTAAAGTCCGAATTTTTAAATTAGTGTATATTATAGATATCTCACAGAGACGAAACTGTATTAATTATGGGAAAGTAGGTATAGAAGTCATTTGGGTGTAACAGGACTTATGACCTGTCTTTTGGTAGTAATAATGTCTCTGTGACATAAATCCAGCACTGTTCTGAAAGATTTGAACAAACTCAAAATATTCTGAATTGTAAATACTGGTCAAAAAGGAATTTAACAAAAATTGGAAATAATATTTCCTGGCGTATCCTAGTGTAATGCAAGTATTCGGATGAATTTCATTACACATAATAAAAAGGATATTGCTCCCTAAATTCCGTAAAATCAATTGTAGATTTTCTCATTAGCGACATCTGTGGGGATTTAGGGGAATGAAAATGGCTTTGTACAGGCCGCATGGAAAAAGCGCTTACAACTCATATATGAAAGCTTCACGCAATTTGAACATATATACAACTTCCAAAAAAAATGAATAAGCATGGTATATTCTATCATGGGTGGAAATGGCGAATGTTACAATTGTGTAAAGTGATCACTTAAGCCTACCAAAAGACAGGTCATAAGTCCTGTTACACCCAAATGACTTCTATACCTACTTTCCCATAATTAATACAGTTTCGTCTCTGTGAGATATCTATAATATACACTAATTGATTAATAATGTCTCTGTGACATAAATCCAGCACTGTTCTGAAAGATTTGAACAAACTCAAAATATTCCGAATTTTTATTTATGATATGTTCCAAATCTGTGATTCCCATAAAATGAACTTAGAAGGATTCCTATTCAAATAAATCAGGTTCAAATAAGAATAAATCGGAGAATCTCCCGAATACACATCATTCCTATAATTTACATTAGAGATTTTAATAAAAATGAATATAGGAATGGTATCCCCATGGGAAATGTGCATAATAGCGTAGCTGCGTGCTATGTGGTTGGTTTTGTAAGGTTCACTAAAATATTATTATAATTTATTAAATTGTACGTGGTTTGGTTCGTCTTATCGTCTGCAAAATTCGGACTCACGTTTCAACAAGCCGTGAGACCCAATGACTGAAGCGAAACACTACACAAAAAAAAACAAAAAAAAAACACTAAATCTTACCTTAGCTTAACTTACCGGGTAGCGTAACGAAACCCTCAGTATTAGAAGCCAGTTTAATTTTCACTGGACTACAAGTGCCGCAAATTTCTTATTTTCGTCTAGTAGTAGTTATCTTAAATAGTTTCCATTACAACTAGTTTTATAATATGTTCGTTAATTACTATTCCAATAGTTCATATCCTGGAATGCAGCTTCTAGAAATAATAATTTCGCTCGCTTATTTACAGAAGTAAGGTTTTCATTATTACGCAATGATCTACAAAATACTGGAGAACCTTAAAAACAGTAATGTGAGAAATCATTGAGTAGACATATTTTAAAATTCTTCATCGCCTACTTTATGCATCTACAACACTTTCATATGATTTGAAAATCCATGAAATTAGCGCTTATAAATTAGTGTATGGTTAAGTATCATTAATTAGTAAGATTGATAATTTATATTTACTCGTATATTACGATTTGAAGATTTTATCTGAAAATAACAGATTTACGAAAATTAATTGATGCAGAGCGATCCAGCAGAGTCGTTTTCACCGCGGGAAATAAAAAGAAACGCCAATTGCCGCCATTTAGCAGCTAGAAAGTGATATTTTATTTATATTTAATCACATACCTGACCTTACTTAGTCGTGGCAGGTCTTTCCTAAGGTGTCGCCAATACGA
Organism: Agrypnia vestita; assembly: GCA_016648135.1. Classification (NCBI taxonomy): domain Eukaryota; kingdom Metazoa; phylum Arthropoda; class Insecta; order Trichoptera; family Phryganeidae; genus Agrypnia; species Agrypnia vestita. Next base: position 76,971 of record JADDOH010011621.1, read on the forward strand.
TAAGTTGATAAACATATGTGTGTCTCGCAACAGATACTCGCACTCCTCCTTCACGAGACAAACTACAATTAATCATATTTGATTGTCGTGAAATTCACAAGTTGCACGCAACTAGGAGTGTATTATTAAAAGTCGAGACACTCATCAGAGATCTTCGAGCCGCAGGTTGTGGCGTGGCAATTGGCAATATTTGCGTCGCGATGTTTCTTGTTTAACCCTCCGCATACCGTGATGGAAAATTCAATTCAATTCAATTCAATTCAATTTATTTCATGATAATATGTACATGACAAACAAAATGTTTAAGGCATACATATTAGGAAGTATATATCAAAAATGAAAATATTTAATAAATTCAAAATAACATAAAATCTGGTCAAAGGTGTAGGAGAATCCCGCTTCGGAAAACCCCCTCAGACACATGGAATATATCAATACCCAAAGCGATCTTGTTCAGCATAGCTGTGGCTCTTCCAACAGGCATAACCATCGGCAGGTTGGTCCTGTATATTGGAATGTGAAACAATCTATGCTGACGATGTCTAGTGTAATTATCAGGAACATACAAACCAATGCTCTGCATAATTTCAGGATTATCGATCATACCGCGCAACAATCGATAAAAATGTGTAATCAAATACACATTCCTTCTAGTCTCTAAACTATTGTAGCCAAGCATACCCAATACCAAATACCAAAATACCCGTAGGCAGCCATGCTGTTAATTCATATTACTACGAGTTATTCAATTAAGATAAAAAACATTTTTACTGGTTTCAAAGGTTTCAAATCTTTTAAATATTGGGTATATAATGTGAAGTATTGTCAAGATGAAATATGGGCAAGGCGACGTATAACGTGGTGCCTCTGAAGCGTCAACAGATCCTAGATAACTCGATTGGTCTCAAGGTCAGCTGTAGGAAGGATTGTAGAACCGATCGACAATTGCTAGAATACTAAGTTCAGTAAACGGGCATTTGTGGTGGCAGACCCGAAACTGAAATTGAATGAAACTACACGGAACTAACTGTATATGAAAAGCTATGTTAAAAATCTTCAAAATAACTAACTAACTAACTAACTAACCATCACGCCGTTTCCCTGCAGGGGTAGGCAGAGAGGATTGAACGCCACACTCTTCTATCCTGGCACACCACTTTTGCTTCGGCCACATTCATACATCTTCTCATACACGTTCTACGGTTGTTGCGGCTTTTAACAGGGCCATCCTCAAATACTTGTAGTACCTGATCGTGCCAGGTCTTTCGCGGACGCCCTCTATTCCTGTTGCCTTCAACATCGCCTCATATATTTTCTTAACCATCCTTTCCTCGTTCATACGTTCCACATGACCAAACCATCTCAGCACTCCTTTCTTTATTCTATCTACCACACTACAGCTAGCATTGCATTCACTTCTAATTTGTTCATTCCTCACTCTATCGACCAAAGATTTTCCACACAAGCGTCTTAGTGACCGCATTTTCACCGCATTCAGTCTACTTTCATTCCTCTTTTGCCAATTCCAGGCTTCACTTCCATACATAAGGGTTGGCACTAGAACGCCATTATGTACCGCTAGTCTTGCTTCTTTTGACAGATTCTTATTGGCCATAATTGCATTTAGTGCACCATTAACTTTGTTTCCCGCAGTTACTCTCCTTTCGATATCATTCTCAGCCTTGCCGTCTCTACTAAACATACTTCCCAAATACACAAACTCGTTCACTTGTTCTAAGCATTCGTTGTTTATAATTACATCACACTTAGTCACTCTTTCGTCCCTCTCGAATACCATCACTTTCGATTTGCTGACATTCATCAGAAGTTCACTCTGCATGCATACATCGGACATCCTGGATACCAAGCACTGCAGATCAGCTTCACTGTTAGCCACTAATACTGCATCGTCTGCGTATAGCAGACAGGATATGGTGAGTCCGTCCATTTTCACTCCAACTTCTAGTTCCTTCAGTTCTTTAATACAATTATCCATATACAGGTTGAAAAGCCAAGGTGACATTACGCATCCCTGTTCAAAATGGATGGAATAAAATTATTTTATTATTGTACTCGAGTTTAACTATTGAAAAATATGTCCATGTTCGCAAACAGTTTTAAATACGAAACAATTATTTTGTAAAGAGCCCCTAAGGTGTAGGTACTTATTTTTACGAAAATGACTCCGCTAAATATATACTTAAATGCATAGTTAGTATTTCACGAACATATTTATGTGTAAATGTTTTTATCGTCAAAAATTGTTTACGGAAATATAACTTTTATGGGCTCGGTAGACCCGTGTATCAGCTGGCTCCGGAAGGGTTAATTTAATATACTCTTCGACTGCCTGATCGGGCCGACGCTCATTTTGGATATGAATTATGAAGTGGATATAAGATCTGTGTTCGAGCCTTTTGTTAAATGTCTGTAGAGAACGCGCCATGAATAATTCAGCAACTCGTTGGCGGCACTAGACAAGATAATAATTTCACTAGGATGTGCCTGTTTTTATGAATCTTATCACAGATGACATTCCTCTGCGGCGAACCATAGCAAAAGAGCCATCCCCTAGTGATTTGGAGAAGTGAAAAATTTCATTACATGCATCAAATTTTGTTCTCAAATCTCGTTGCGTTGTCTATTATATTTTATACGTAGGGTGCGTGCGATCAAAGCATCATTTGTTTGCTCTTACCAGGGCTAGGAATTATTTATTTATTTTACATATAATTACCTATTTTTCTATATATTTCATTTTCATTAAACGGTGATTTTTCACCTGTATACATACAGCATTGGTTTTAGTTATAAGCAAAATAGAATTTATAACGGCTACACTTTAAAATAAATTAAATCTAATAAATAGAAAATGCTTTTAAAAAAATATCTGAAATAATATTTTTTACCCTTAAAAAATGTGTAGGTACAAAAAATAATGAAATAAATAGCTTGTTGGTCTTGTGGTTAGGACACTCGCCTCGTGATCCAATGGTCGCGGGTTCGAATCTCAGCCCAGACTAGGAAGTTAGTCCTATTTTCATAGCACAAGCGTTTAGCTTAGTTTGAAAATAGTAAGAATATTGATGTGACACGTATTCCGTGTTCGCATCTCTATTTATTATTAAAAAAAAAAAAAAAAAAAATGTTAGAATGGACTGGAGTAATTTTTGCTAATAGCTAAGACTCGTGATACCCTATTATTTTCAAATACAGCCTCTATTTCTTTATTTTGAATTCAATAAAAATGATATGGCAGTTCCTTTGTGGTTCAACATGATTATTTTAATTTACACTAAATTAAACTTTGTAGTACACACATGTTGATTTACATTCATCACTATTATAGTTTCGAGATAAGCAATCACTCTCAGCATCACGTGTAATTAATAATTAATTAGTAATAATAATTGTTATTAATTACATCTGATAATGAGAAAGACTTCTCCTCGCGAAACTATAGTAGTGATAAATATAACTCAACATGTGTGCATTAAAGGTTAATTTAGTGTAAATTATAATAATTAATATGAATTATTAAAAAATCTAAAGATTTTTCAATAAACGTATGTTTTTTATTGCAATTTTAATGAATAACGCTAAGTAAGAATTTTTTAACCTTTTGAGTCATAAATTAACCATCCAAGGATGATAAGAGGATGTCAAAAATTGTAATGTAAGTGTACATTTTTTTAATAAAAAATAAATATTAAATATCTGCTATTATCGGCATTTCCGTTTCGTTAAATTTCCCGCTCAAACCCCTCTTAGTCTGGTACCTGCCGTAACACACAATATGACTATGGAAACACTAACCATTAACGACATTTAGAAGTTAAATTAATGCTTTTAAATGAGCTTTTCTCGCAGCGAGATGAATTATTGTGCTGAGCCGCATTCTAAGGCCTTCGCCTAATGGATTACGCCCATAAAACACTGTGTCTGATCGTACATTATTTCGCACAATATCTGCGCGCGAAATATACAAACGATAATATATTTACATGCAAAATCCTTCCATATTGGGTGTGTGGACATTGGGAAGCCCGCCTCGGCGCAGGGGCGCTGCAGGAATTTTTCAAATTAATTATTTAAAAAAGTGTAATCGATTAATAATTTAATTGAAAATCGCATAAATAAGAATAAAGTGTCGACCATCGAGATTACTTCGTAAAAGCTACACTGAAATGTTGCAGTACTTTAAGTAAGAAAATGACCGAACTTTTAAACGGACGAATTTATAAACGGAACTTATAATAATAATAATAATAATATTGGATTATTTTTATAGCGCCATTTTTGTGAAAATTTCACCTCAAGGGCGCTTTACACACAAAAAACTCTTACATACTAAAATCATAGAATCACAAAATGAAAAATAAAATGAAAAAGAAAAGAGAAAGAAAAACAGTTCAAAACATAAAATAGTAAAAAAAACAACGTTAAAAACAACAATATTAAAAAGGTTCTGGGAAAGGTTTTGTAAACAAGTGCGTTTTAAGTCTTTTCTTAAATAAAGTCTCTGAATCCGTGTTTCGTATCAGGGAGGGCAAAGAGTTCCACGCTTTGGGGCCCGCCACCGCAAATGCCCGTTCGCTGAACCTAGTTTTATGGAACTGACTTGCCGGTTCCACAATCCTTCCCACCGCTGAAGTAGACGCTGACCTAAGAGTTTGACGTCTCCCATTTATGTTGTCTGGAATACAGAGCTCCTGAAGATACAGAGGCGCCATGTTATGAGTTGCCTTGTATATCAACCAACACAGTTTGAACTCTACTCTTTCAGGAAAACGAGGCCAGTGCAATTCTCGCAGAAGGGATGTTATGTGCGAGAATTTTGACGTTCCATATATGATCCGTGCTGCAGCGTTTAGAACAGATTGTAGTCTATCGAGCTGAAACATCGGTAGGCCAGCGTAGATACCATTGCAGTAGTCCACACGTGATACAACAAATGCATTAATGAGTAAACGGGCTGCCTCAGAGGGAAGATGTCTGCGAATACTTTTAATCTGTCTCAGTTGATAAAAACATGCACTGACAGTTTTGCTGATGTGTGTATTCATGGAGAGATCTGAATCTATGTGTACACCCAACAACCTGACTGCAGATTTTGCATTCACAGACATTGATTCCTGGATTAGGTGTTGCCTTCTAGGTGTCGCCGCCCATAGGAGTTCTGTTTTTGATGGATTTAAGGTGAGTCTATTTTGTGCCATCCACTCGCCTATTTCCTCGATGCATTTTGCAATTTTTAATAAACAGAACTTATGACGGAACTTATAAACAGAACTTAGAACGGAACTTATAAACTTATAAGTAAGAACTTATAAGCCATTAACGCTTAGAACTTATATGTAAGTCTACGCTGTGAAAAGCAGCAACAAAGACTATATGTAGACAAATTCAAGACTCAATACCAAGATTGGACAAGTACCAAAGCGGGGCAAGATCAAAAAAGATTCAAGTACCTACTTGAGATTTAGGACTGACACTCCCAAGATCAGACTTAGGTGATGATTTTAATGAACTTATAAGTTATGGTATAGTAATCTGCAATTAAATGCTCGGAGAATCGGCCACGTCGCCCAGTTTTTTTTAAATTTACTTAAAAATTTATAAGAGACCTAGAAGACATGAAAATACAATTTAAATTTACGTGACATTTACAAAATTTATAAATGCTTATAAATAATTCATAAATACAATTAAAATAACTGTCTTTGTTAAGTTTATGTACGCATTAGTATTTTTGTCGCTTCTTTTTTAACTAACTAACTAACTAACTAACCATCACGCCGTTTCCCTGCAGGGGTAGGCAGAGAGGATTGAACGCCACACTCTTCTATCCTGGCACACCACTTTTGCTTCGGCCACATTCATACATCTTCTCATACACGTTCTACGATTGTTGCGGCTTTTAACAGGGCCATCCTCAAATACTTGTAGTACCTGATCGTGCCAGGTCTTTCGCGGACGCCCTCTATTCCTGTTGCCTTCAACATTCGCCTCATATATTTTCTTAACCATCCTTTCCTCGTTCATACGTTCCACATGACCAAACCATCTCAGCACTCCTTTCTTTATTCTATCTACCACACTACAGCCAGCATTGCATTCACTTCTAATTTGTTCATTCCTCACTCTATCGACTAAAGATTTTCCACACAAGCGTCTTAGTGACCGCATTTCAACCGCATTCAGTCTACTTTCATTCCTCTTTTGCCAATTCCAGGCTTCACTTCCATACATAAGGGTTGGCACTAGAACGCCATTATGTACCGCTAGTCTTGCTTCTTTTGACAGATTCTTATTGGCCATAATTGCATTTAGTGCACCATTAACTGCCGATTTCTGTTTAGGTGCGTCGTTAATGTTAATCTGTCGCAAATAAGTCGCGATTGTCGTGTTTTTGTTTTGGCTGGATCAATGTGGTAGTTATGAGATGTTCTTGTGTAGGGTTCACGGTTTTCATGTTTTTTTTATTATTTTTCATTTCGGTATATCATAGCAAGTTATGTGTGCTCTTGATTCATCTCCAGAAAGTGTCCCTGTTGTCTGCGATAATGATCAAACCTCTTCTCAGCCCTGGACGGTAATGAGTTTTGTATGCTCTTCACATAAAATTGTATGGAGTTAAATTTAACCCCCACTTTAGACGAGGGGACTGGGACACAGTGGAAGTATGCCCCCCTCGCATATATTTAAAAGCAGTTATTCTATTTATTCTTATATAATCAAATCCCCTAGTTAAGAAAAAAACTAATAGACTTTTTTTTTTAAATTTCGTTCCAAATCAAGTGTCTTCAAGTAAAAACATCATTTTATAAAAAGCGCGATATAAAGGCGTTAAGACGTTATATTTATAAGAGAATTCAGTATAACCTTTTCATAATTGTTTCAAAATTTACAAGCTCGTTGTAATTTTTTTAAATAAGGCAAACCTAGTTGAACCACAGCGTGTACTAAGACATTTCCGTTAGTCCATCTCTATATATTTTGTGGTCTGTGATGTTCTTGAGTTATCTCCAGGAAGTGTCCTTGTTATTTGCCTGCGTTGATGATCACCAGTCCTGAAACGTTTATGAGTTATATATACGTATGAGTTGTGTATATTCTGAGTTAAATATCTCTAGGGAGTGTCCCTGTTATCTGCCTGCGTTGGTGATCACCAGTCCTGAAACGGTTATGAGTTATATATGCGTATGAGTTGTGTATTTTCTGAGTTACATATCTCTAGGGAGTGTCCCTGTTATCTGCCTGCGTTGGTGATCACCAGTCCTGAAACGGTTACCTATGAGTTATGTATGCGTATGAGTTGTGTATGATCTGAGTTACATATCTGCAGGGAGTGTCCCTGTTATCTGCCTGCGTTGGTGATCACCAGTCCTGAAACGGTTACCTATGAGTTATGTATGCGTATGAGTTGTGTATGATCTGAGTTACATATCTGCAGGGAGTGTCCCTGTTATCTGCCTGCGTTGGTGATCACCAGTCCTGAAACGGTTACCTATGAGTTATGTATGCGTATGAGTTGTGTATGATCTGAGTTACATATCTCCAGGGAGTGTCCCTGTTGTCTGCTTGCGTTGATGATCACCAGCCCTGAAACGGTTATGAGTTATGCATGCGTGTTCTGAGTTATCTCCAGGGACTGTCCCTGTTTTCCTGCGATAATGATCTCCAGACTCAGTCCCGAGTCAGAGAGGTCTGACTCGGCGATGTCCCCGGTGGCCGCGCCCGATGCCTCCCTGGCCACTACCTAGAACGGTCGCGCCAGGTCACGCTCCTCGGAGTCGTCTCCAGCCATTGTCTACGGCGGCTGTTCGCGGTACTAACAATCAGGTGCACCGCCGCCCTGGGCTAGCACGGAGAACTTATTTTTTGTCATTAGTACAGGTAACGAATTCGAAATGACAGTGGAAACTATAAATCTGCTTGACACAGGTGTTTCACGTCACGTGGTGCCGAGCTATTTTGTACCCCGATGTATTAGCAAAATATAATTTGTTCGTGGCGGTTTCATTGATCACGCTGGTGGCGCACCCAAAATTTTACAATTTTTTTTTCTGGAAATAACTTTATTATTTTTTATTTATATTATCGCGTACCTTGTATTTCTATGCTACTTATGAATTAGTGGTCATCCAAGATGGGAATAATCTATAATTTTATTATTATTTTTTCAAAAAGTGTTTTCATTTATCTATCGTTGTTTACATATTCAGGCATTACATACATCGTATATCTCCATAACTATTTTGAAAAAAAAAACTATTTGTACTGTTACGTATGTATAAAATACTTGTACTGTATATGTAAAAGCCCGTTAAGGCGTCGATAATATATAATTAATTTTCAGCCCTTATTCACGGTATTAGGAGGCCAAAAGCTATTTACCCACCCCCTTCCGCCCTCCCAAGATTACGTCTTAGGATCACCTCAATATATATAGTTTTGTTTGTCTAACATTGATAGTGGTAATTTTATCAACCTTGATGCTTCCATGACAACTGCACACACACAAGACGTGCGAGTCCATGTGTGCAGTTTTCTGGTCACCGAGTTCTATGTTTTTCGAAGCCAGATTTCCGCGTGCTGGCGAATACTATTTATTGAATATTATGAATAGGAATGTTTCCAAATTTCTTTCAATTGAAAATTAATTAGATATACATAATCTGATATGAAAACGATGTCAATTTTTTTGATATTTTGAGGGACAATGAAGTATTATGGTTGGTGGAATTTCGTAATCAAAAAATTGCTCAATAAATAGATTATTCAAAATTTTGCATTAGATATCTTAATGGCGAGATTTCAAATGTAAGCGTTCAAAACAATAATAGCATATATTATAAATACGAATAAAAATATTTTTAACAACCTCATATTTATGATCAAAGATATCGTACGAGATTTTATTTCGAAACAGGTTTTTGTCTCCTTCCTTAGCCGTAGGTATAATTTATCGTCGGCCATAATATTTTTTTGCAGACAAGGCTATTTAAAAAAGTTTAAACGAAACAAATAATAATTAATAATACGAATCGCCAATTTATTATAATACAAAATTGATCCGATCCCAGCTATATAGCGGCAGCTGGACTAAACGACATTGCACTTGTAATTCGTTCGTGAAATTTTCAAATGGCTTCATAAAAAACGACAAATCTGCAAATTGGCGGTTGGCGTTTTTGCCCGTTGAACTTCGGTCGATGACACGCGGAGGTGTCGGGCCCGGAGCGCGCCGTCTCAGATCACATTTCGTCGTCTTAAAAGCAATTTTCGCGCAATTTCGTACCCCGTGTTTATCCAGTCTAATAATCCGGCGTGATGCTGCGCCGGACCGCTCCGCACCGAGTCCCCGACTGCAGGTTTTCAGATCACCGGGCGCGCGAGATATTCGGCGTCGTTACGTGAGCGGCGATCGGTGCCGATGTCGAGTTATTCAAATTAGATCGAGGCGCGTCGTCGCAATTAATCATGGGAGAAATTTCGCCCGCTAATATTTTAAATTCGCGCTGATCCAGCCGGTAAAAGTAAGTGTCACTTTCTTCGTGACGCGCGCATTACGTCTGCTTAAGATAAGAATACGTAAGAGTGTGCCTGACGCGATATTTCGATGGAAAGTGGACATGCTTCTATACGACCATCTCTCTAAATATGTATCGCCATTATTAACATCGGCATACGCCTGTATACAGCATCCGGTACAGAATTCATAATATACGCCTCCCCCAACTTCTTCCAGACACTACGGAAGCTAACGTAACGTTTCTAAATGATGGCACTTTGAGGATGTGTTGTGTACCGGTACACGTCAATAGTGATGCGAGAAAGAGACAAAGTTATATGACCGCTTCACGCCAGACAGTAATGCAACACTTGACCCATCTATCGGTTATATGAACCGCGCGCGGAGTATTAAATTGAACGCGTTGATAATAATAATTATTAAACCATTTTTAAAACTTTTCGTTATTTGTTGGTGGCTATTTATTATATTAATATAATAAAATACACTGTTAAATTTTAACCAAAATTTATTTACTTCACCTACTAGTTTCAGCTGATGAAGGGCATCCACAGTCATCATTATTATTATTAAGATTTGATTAATTTTATTTTTTTTAGTATCCGTCAAACAATGACACGTAAGACAAATTATTTTGTAATAATAAAAATTTACTTGCAACAAATTCCTTGGCCGAACGTACAGTGCCATAACAAATCGACTTATAAAAAAGTAACCCATAAAAAACAAGTTTTTACTATACTCCCTTTCTTTGTAAAATACAACAATAATTAAAGACGAATTAAAACATATAACATAACACTAAACTTACAGAAATTTAATATATTTCTAAGATGTCAAGATTTTGATAGATTCAATTATCATCAGTATCGAACCTTATGAATTTTCAGCGTCAAATGATTTAGTCAGAATCAGATTTGAGTAATGTAGAATTCTTCAAAACTAGGCAGAAATCTAAAAGAAATAAATTATTATTTAATTTTTTCCCAAAAAAAAACCAATTTTGCTGTCATCTGTGAACCAATTGTTTTGTAAATTTTCGAAAATCGTAGTGATATACCTATTATACCGACGGAGTAATTCAAATTTAGAAAATATTTACCGCGACGTTATCGGTCCGCCGCGGCGTTGCTAATCAAACTTTTCTAATGATTCCAATTTGAAAAAACCAATAAAAT
>JADDOH010011622.1:0-65826 GCA_016648135.1 Agrypnia vestita
AAAGCCAAACTTCAAACAGCTCTTTTGTAAAATAATAAATCTTGTAAAATCTTAGTTTACGTAGGAAACGTCGATATGTATTACGAATCACACTTTTGTCTCAAACTTTGATTAAGAAGATGTGTCTGAAGTTTGGAGAACTATGTGACAACCGGTATTATTGTTTTTTTTTTTTTTTTTTACATTTAAACTGTTATCCTAAAATCATGGATGACACTATTTTTTTTTCTTCTTAAATTTCTTTGACCCGTCTTTACAATCGTGATGCCATCTCTGACATGCCAACTTCCTTGTCGTAAAACTCAATCTACACTTGCTGCAAATCCAATCTGGCTCCATACCGTGTTCGTACACCAAGTGCCTCCCGATCTCCTCGGTTGCCGATATGCCGCTGTACTTCTTGTCGCACACCAGGCAATCGTACACTAACCAATCATTTTTCGTCGAGGGTAAGCTCTCTTCGTCCATAACAAATTTATATCCATTCTTCTCATCCTTTTCATACGGAACCGAGAACACCGACAGACTGAACATGATTACAGGCCGGGCCGTCTCTTGAAGACGAATATTGGGTTTGCCTTTATCAATTTGTATCTGATGGAGGTAGTCAACGACTGGCTCGTCGTGGTCTGCCGTGAGAGACTGGCCCAAGTATCTAACGTAGGGAAATCTACTTGTGGGTGCGTAAAATTCTGTGTTGGTTGTAATTGCCGAGCGGCATAATTCCACATCAGCTTTAAATTCGCTAAGAATACTCAACATGTCGACTTTCTTGCCGATGCGAACGTTGCACGTTGTTCGGATACATTGTTTGACTTGGTTGATGTACTCGCATATGAGTCTAGATTTGATTATCTCCTGGTCTCCGGGAAGAGTTTTGTACTTGAGTTTGGTGCATCTTGATGTCACGCTGGGTCTGTAATCTTCATCAAAATTGATGAGTTTATACTCGGACTGTTGCAAGTTTTGGTGAGTTATTTGGAAATTGGGAAACACTATAGAGATAGCGATATTCGGCCAGTTTATTACGTCTCTGGATGACATGAACAAAGCACTTCTACTGTGATCTTTCATCCGGGCGCATTTAAGATTCACAATATCTTCATTGGCGGGAATTTGATGGTAAAATACTGTCTTCAGTTTTCGACACGGACAGCAAACTTGAACGATGGGTCTGTCAGGATCGGTGTCCTCGCATTCCCTGATAGTCTGCTCCTTCATCAATAGAATGTGGTTGAGATTTTCTTGTAAATAAGTCTTCACATCTTCTAAAATATCTTTTACCACCTGGATCTCATTTTTCCCAAGTCGATGGTAGTCATCGCACTTTGCCAACAGATGCTTTATGCATGTAAGTATAATAGAGATGTCCAAATTGGAATAAGCCTTTAAACTTTTGTTGCATACTTCATTGTAAATACTTATTAAGTCCTCATTTTTCAGTTCTTCTACACACTTGACGATAGTCTTTAATTCTGAATAATATCTCACTTTGATTATAAATGTCTTGAGAGCATCCTTTTTTGAATCTGCAAAAGAGGCAAACATACTGTACTTAAGTCATTATTTATTCAAGCACAAGTTGGCGATTTTAAAAACAACTGTGAAGTGTGAAAGTGTGGTGGTTAAAATATATGTAGTCGACGGTAATGTATCATTTGCACATCTGTTTACGAAATTTCATTGATGAATAAAATAGACTTACAAAATTGGAACTTACAAGAAAAACACGGAATTTTTTTAGTTTCTTAAATGCACACATCGAGGAAATCATAATACAAATTTGTTATTACAAAAACATACATACCTTTATCACAGTTTAAGTTTTCCGCGTCCACAACGATAATGTCTTTTTCAACTTCCAATGCATTATTGCTGTCGAAATTAGTCAGCATTTTAATACTAACAAATATAACTAATCATCAACACGATTATTAAAAACGAAAGAATCCGCGAAAAACATTTGCCGAATGAGTTCTGTCAAACTGTCAACTAAAGAACCAAGGCCGACAGAGCGTCATTTCTATGGACAAAGCCGATAGCGCGGACACATATGCTGTGAGGTTGCGATGGCGTGTATGAAATTTATTAATTTAATCTTAGGGATCAGCGTTGCGTTCAGATTAAATATACGAGTCTAGCAAGAATTGTAAATGTTGTTCCCGTAGCAAATTTTAATATTGTGAATTTTTCCTTTCTTTTTTAATTTCATTTGAATTCCCGCCTTCTCTTGTCAAACCGATGCACAGAATATAGACCAAAATAGAATGGCAACTGTTATTTGCAAAGTGACATCTTGCGACTATGGGAGATATTATTATTTATTTATATATTTGTCCTTTTTTTCTTTATTTATTTATTTATTTCAATTAAATGAATATTTAGACCGTATTCTGAAAATAGCAATATTGCTATTTCTGTATCTTGACAGTTATTGTATAACATTATAATGCTGTTAATTTTAACGTTTTAAGTTTGACAGGTTTGAAATTAACGAATTCAAATAATCAGATAAGCTCTAAAACGTAAACAAACGCTAAGTTATTCACATAGTATGAATAACTTATTTTACTTTCGTTTATTTACGTTTTAGAGCTTTCTGATTGATTGAATTCATTAATTTCAAATCTGTCAAACTTAAAATGTCAAAATTAACTGCATTACAATGTTATAAAATAACCGTCAAGATACAGAAATAGCAATATTACAATTTTCAGAATACGGCTGTTTGTTTCTGAAAATGAAAATAAGGTTTAACAATAAAAGATGGTACATTTAATTAAAAATGTATTATCCGTCAATTCTATAATAAGAGTCAGAAAAAGAATTGGCAAAGAAAACTGACAATTATTTATAAATTAGTCAATATTGTTACAGAATATTTTTTAAATTTTACACACTACCTTTCTGTAAAAGAAAAATCTCATGTTTAGAGCAGGAATATGTTTACATAATGAACATAATTTCAGATTAAAATACATGATTTTGTTTTAAAAACAATGTTCATATTTAAAATTCATTCAATTCAAAAACATAGAATTAATATTTTTTTAAATACCAAAACTCGCAAAGAAAATAAAAATTCAATGTTATATATTTTGTAATTATTAATATTTTAGAAAATAAAATGTAAAATTGATCGGTAAATAATTTACACCACAAGCTACCATTTTAATAGGTAAAGGAAATCAATGATTTGTGATGATTATACAAAATAAGATTACACTTCGTATTCATGTGGTAGTTAATTTTCATTGCCTGTTAATAATATTACTAATATTATTTAAGTGATGTGATAAAAAAATGTAACATTCAAATAATATATTTTTTAGATTCAGAATGATTGTTTTAAGTACAAATATACAAAGGAAAAATTCAACGAATATTGATTTAAAAAAAACATTGCAATAAATTCCTACCCAATTCGATATATATAAAATATTTGGGAGCAATTATAAATCATAAACTAAACTTTACATTGAACACAAAATATGTAACAAAAAATAGCAAAATGAATTTCACCCTTGGAAAGAATCAGAAGAGATCAAAACAGAATTGTGCAAAAATATATCATATAACGCAATAATTGTCCCCCGCATCAACTACTGCGGCAGTATACTATTTCTGGGTTGAAGAAGAATTGAAAATTAACAATACTCGAAAAGAAAGCATTAAGAATTATACTAAAAATAAATCAATACACAAGAATTAAAGTGGTGCTAGAAAGTTTACCAATAATAGACAAATATTAAATTTAATTCTATTTCTACTTATGTATAAAATTAATAATGGATACAACATCTTTGAAGTATTAAGAAAAAACAAACACAAACACTGCACTGCACAAAAGATGAAAAGATTACATTAAAAAAAATCACAAATTTTAATCATGCACAATCATGCACAGTGCTATATATAAAACTACTACTACAACGAAACTATACATAAAACTACCCGGGACATTAGAGATGTAAATAATATAACAACTTTAAGAGGAAACTAAAAAAATATGTGATACTTTAGTTAGAATAAAATTTTAAATAATTATATGTAATGCTGTATATAAAAAGAAATATAAAATTATTATATTTCCTATTTAAAGAATAAATTTTTAAAATAATAAAAAAAGGTTAGGAATATCATCTAAATGATCAAAAGTGTGAAGATATGATAAACAGAGTACATTCTAATGGGTTGACAGTATTTTCAAAGATTCTTACATACATATACATTACACATACATAATAATTATTCTGGATACACAACAAAAAAAGTATTCTTTTCAATTGTCATTTTACACTTCAATGTTCAGAATAATTATTTTCAATTAAATAAGCGTATACAAGAACAGATATCAATAAGACATCATTTACAATGCATTGCAAATAATATAACCGGTCAGTAAGATCAAGCGGTTTGAAACTAAAAAAGTAGAACAAATGATTTAATATTTTTTATGCTTATAGCGTTAAAAACCACACATATTTTTTTTAAACGTCTAATGATTTCGATACTGTATTATATCTTCATCAGGACGATCGGACAATAACTTCCATAAGTTTAATTTGTAAGGAAAAAAGGCAAACAGTGTTAATGATCGCAAAATTATACGGCTTTCTCAAAATTCACAAAGGAAACAGCCCCATCAGATCAGCAGTATCCCAATGTAATGCAATTCCCCAACATTCAAAATAACTTCAATCATTACAAAAATATTAAATAACTCCAACGTATTTAAACCAAAGTATACAATTAAAATTTCATGTAGTCAATACCTTAAAAGATATTGAATGAAAAGTTAGTATCATTTGATATTGCAAGATCATTCATTAATGTTCCCATTCAGGAAAGCAAAACACTAATTTTAGATATACTAAAAACACCAGATTTGTCGGAAGGTCTAAATGATTTATCTCTTTTATAAAACCTTGTCTCAATCAAAATATAATAAAATAGTTATATTATGCTGTACCCATTGATAAACCTTATAAGCAAATATAAGGTTTATCGATGGGTGCATGTGAGGCAATCCAAATCCTTGCAATATTCAAAAAATTCTAAAACAAATAATTGAAAATCAATTTGATAAAGAAATTTATAACATCTAACGCCGATATCTCAAAACTGCATTTTTCACTTAATACACTAAAGTACTCATGGTTCGATATTATTATGCACATTATTTTTACATTTCTAATAATATTTTACAAAGTCCACTGTCTGTGAAGCCTCTTTGTCGATGCTTACATCTGCATGGATTTTTAAGAATGCTGCTACAGACCGGTTAGGCAGCAACGCTTTCTTTCTTCTTCTTCTTGATTTTAACCTTAAAAATAATACAATCTGTTAAATTTGACAACGCTGGAAAATGACAGATGAGTGTGTCCATTTTTAACTAAATTTTATTAACAATTAAATTAAATTAATGGGTATTAACAATTAAATTAAATTAACAAGTGTGGGAGAGTGTGTCCATCTTTAATTAAATTTTATTAACATAAACATACTTTAACTAAATTATTTATTTTGTAAATTTATTTTATTAATGTTGTAAACATTTATTAATGTATGTATTGTGTATTAAAAAAAATACAACACAAGCAATCATTGTTTAAAAAATATTTAGTTATAGATTATAGTTGTATATTCTTACCCTCATCTCCTTTGCTGGAGCTGGGTTCTGAGGATTCCATTGAGATATCCATCCGTCACACCAATATTCATCTCCTTGGACTTGAATCTGTAGACATAATAATTTTACTTATCATTTACACATGTCAGTGGGAAGTTCTGTTCTTTCTAAAACCAGCAGTGAAATAATAATAACTCTTAATTAATAATTGTATGCATGTTATACAAAGATAATGATGTAATAATAATTAACCATAATTTTTTTTTGTATTTTAATCATACGGAAAACTTGGACAAATGAGTCAACAGTATTGAGATTTTATGGGAAACATAGCCTGTAAATTTATAGGAAACAAGATTTTGGAAGGGATAAAATAATACATAAAATCTAGAATTCGGTTAATTTTAAATTAGTAATCCTCTGTGACTACATTCAAAACAATTTTTTGGATATTGCTGCCTTCGCTTTTATACCCTATGTAAATTAGTTTTCCTTTGTAAAATAACTTTTTCTAATAAACTTTCAAACACAATTATAATAAAACATTCCAAATATAATTAATATAAATATAAAATACAATCACTCACGTGTATTTTCGGTTTCAGTATGACAGTTCAAAAGGACGATAAAATATTTCGTTTTTGTAGCAGATATCCTTTGTGAAATGTCAATATTCAGTTTCATATCGAAACAAACATATTATCAGAGGATGTCAATGTCGGAGGCGGTGACGTGGTAGCGGGATTGTAAAAAAATAAACAAGCAAAATCGCCACAAAATAAAGACATATTTGATATTTTGAAAAATTAAAATGGCGTCGCAAATCGTGAACCCACAGAATATAGACCACATAGACCAAAACGTGAACCACAGAATATTTGTGAACAGTGTAACCAATATGAACATTTTGCGAAACCAACATTAATACCACTACAATAATTGTTAAAATAGTTGGCAAGGGTAGGTAAGTACTGACACCAAATTAGAACCGCCGAAAAATGAAATTTAAAAAAATTCCCATAAAAGAATTGATGCCATTATAACGGAATCGAAACTTTATGGATAGAGTGCGCAGGCCCTGAACCGATGGCGTTCGTATGAAAGATGTTTTGAGCCCAAAGCCACCAAAGACACGTGCTCGTCAATACGTTCATTTATACTCTAATTGTCTATGGTTGAATTGGCGGCAACGGCGACAACCTACGCACCTGCAATATCCGTAGTCCATGCAAGTAGGTATCCCATTTTGGCGGGTTTTAAGTGAATTTTATTGTTTGTAGGGCTTTTGAGAATAATCTATTTTTACCCATACCATACCATACATGCGTATGGTATGGTATGGTTAAAAAATATCAGTATGGTATGGTATGGTATAGTAGGCCTCTTCTATATTTTTCCATTAGGGTGATAGGTAGAGTTATACTCGAAATAATCCGCGTGAGGCGCCAGCTTCCTTCCATCAGACTTGGTATCGATCAGCTCTACAAAAGCAAGATCTTTACTCAGGTCCCCGCAGGATTTCCCACCGGGACACCCACACTTTAACAAACTCCATCCACGTCCAGGGCGCTGCAGGCCGCCTTCTCCTCACGCGACGTTGACGGCGCCGCCCCGCGTTCTTGAACGCACGTGGCGGCGGCTCAGGGCCCGCCGTGGTGAAGCGGCTATCGTCTGGAACCGTGCAGAGCGCTGCAGGGCGCTTCCTTGCAATGCGGGTGGCGCTGATCCGCGTTCTCGGAAACATGTGGCGGCAGCTTGAGCACCCGCCGCGGGCAGGAGCCCGGGCAACGCAAGCTGCTTCCCTCACCGCGGCCGAAACTGAACAACGGGGGCGTTCTGGGCGCGCGGCTTCAACCAATACCTCCTAGACAATAAGAGGTGTTGCTTCAACCCTCTGTGTCGCGGGGGAGGGGGGTAGTCTCTCCGCGCCCTTGCGCTGGCACCACTATCAACCTCTTGCGGTGAGGGGTGACAACCGCGGTACCGCGCTAAATTTTAAAATTAACATTTTTAAAATAAAACTTATTTTCTAATAACAAAAAAAAGGACGCGATGCGGAACGTCACATGTAGGTCGCGGTCGAATCAAGGGACACACGATACACTTAGGTAGATATGCAATTAAACTTATTGAAATTATTGTGTTCATTAAACTGACTTTAACAACTCATTACTTTTCAACTATTCATTAATTACAATCTTACTACTATTCATTAATTAATTCAAAATAATTAACTCAAAAATATCTTATCTAATTTTGTTCTTAACATCTGTGAATCTTTTTAATTGGTCTATGAAATGAACACTATGCTGTTACATTATATGTTTAAAAAACTGTTAAGATTCCTTAATAAATAAATAAACTATCATTTTAAGTAGGTACCTGGGTACACAATTATTCATTGTAACAAATCCACTCAAAATTCCTAAGTAACTTTTGTTTACAGCTTAAAACACTTTATCAATTCTGTATCTAAATTTAAAAAAATAATATCTGGAACTACCGAGTTTTAGCTTCTTTTAATCTTAAATCTACTTGAGTCTTTTTTTTTATTTTACAAGTACTACATCAAGTCTTTTTTTTATTTTACAGGTACTAGATCAAGTCTTGTTTTTTATATGATCAATTAGCTTTTTAATTTTGTAACTTGCTTGAGATTCATTCATTATTATTTGTCCAGCATACAGATTCCTTGTCATTGTTTGCTTTCCTGAAATACCCTTTGAAAATTATGACTGCTAATCTAAGCTTTTCAGTGCCACAAATACTTTTACCGTCCAAAACATCATTCACAGCTGACTGCGAGATATTTTTCGATCGGTCTTCTTTCCTGAGCATCTTTACTGGTTTTATATACTCTAGACCATCCCCCATACTTGATCCGGGGAAACAAGTCTCCCATAAAGCCGCCTCTACACTACTAGGAAAGTCGGTCGAAGTCCGAGGTAACCCGAAGTAGGTGTCTACACTGCGAGGAACTCAGTTGCCCATATAATAGTACTCCGCACGAACTTCGGGTCACTTCGGATTCCTTTGACTCGGCCCAAAAACCGACAACTTCGGAAGTCGTCCGCGGCGAGCCGAAGTAGCACGAAGTACCCCTCTACACTATTGTATTCGCTTCACTTCGGCCGACTTTGCTAGTAGTGTAGAGGCGGCTTGAAAATGCGTAGGTACCAAGTGTCTCCTAACCGGTTTGAGGAGAGAAAATGTTATTTATAAAAAAAATATTTTGACTTTCTTCTACTTCTGTGCAAAATTGAAAACTACGTAGATAATTTAATTAAGAAATCTTAACAGTTTCAGTCATTATAATGTCAGAGCACAGTGTACATTGCATAAACCAATACAAAGATTCACAGAATTCACAGATTCAAGAGAATATTTGAAAGCTAAGAGAATATATTATACAGTATTACCCCGTTGATTGGAAATTCACAATAATTCGAAATTTTTTAAATTCACAAGTCCCAAAACGTTAATTTAATAGTAAATTAACTTCGATAATTTGAAATCCCCGGTAATTCGTAATTCGAAATAATTTTTAGTCGCTTGCGCCACAAATAAATACATTTTAGCTCATATGATTCGATTTCTTTTTAAATTTGACAAAATTGAAAAACATATTTGGATTTTTTTCACAAGTGAGGGGAACAAATATATATTAATATCGGGTACTTTATGAATAGAAATGTCACGATCTTTAAAGCTAATATAAAGTAAAACTCTAGTTTTACGTTCCTTGTTTTCATATTTATCCGCTATTTACCTACACCGAAACATCGAAGTTTCGTTTCATCTCCATACACACACGTACAAATATTTCGCGCAATTTACGTGGAAGAATTTTTCATTTCTCCGGGTTTTATACCAACATATTTAGAAAATTTAACTTCACATTCATTGAAATTTGCAAGCGAAATTTCTCTTTTTCTTTTAAAACTTTAAAAATTTATCACGTCAAAATTAGATGAATTTTGAATTTTCAACGGGGCATCTTTCGTATTTGGATTCCGGCTCGAACGAGTACATATTAAGTTAGAAATGAGGTAGGTAACGTGAAAAAGAGCAAACTATTTACTAAATGTAAATAATCTATCTAATCTAATATCTAATGACCTTTTTTGGTAGTTGTACTCCTTTTACCATTAGCTATGATACCATCCACACGATTTTATTCTGTGGGTGGTAGGGATGGGTAAAAAAAATATATCGATATTTTTAAAAAGTATTGAAAATAATCGATATATATTGAGGAAAATACATCGATATATCGATATTTTTCGATATATTTTTTCTAAAAACGCAACAAAATTAAGGAAGAAAAGCTTTTGGTGACCAAAAAAAGGTCACCGGAAAAAATATATAAGTAGGTACTAATTTGATTTTATACTCGAAAAAATAATCGATATATTGATATATATTACCCATCCCTAGTGGGTGGTATCATGGTATTTGTCGGCGTGAAAATTTATTTTATTTTTGGGTATTATTTCGTTAGTTTTTATTGTAAAATCGTATTTCAATTTGTTTTACCGTCTTACGAATTTCTTTTGTAAAATTGTTTGAAAGTTTTTATTTGCATATTATTATGTTTTTGATATTACGTTAGCCTTTTTACTCCCTTTATAATAACTCGTGGCGTCTGCTTGTCTGACGAAAAAACTTTGGATCCATTTTAAACCCCTTTCCCGTGATCCAATCGAGCTGAAACTTTGCAAGCAGACTCGTGGCGACGGTCAAGAAGATCTATCAAATTTTCGTTAAAAAAATTAATAAATTTTTGAATTTTTCAAAATTTTGATGGTTTTTTCATACAACTTAATAGTATAAATTATACTATAATCAGGTTTCGCGTCTGGTAGACGCGAAACCTGATTATAGTATAATTTTAGATTTTTGAAAAATTTTTATTACTCCCTTTCGTAGCGTCGCCCGACCAAAGCCCAACGCGTAGGTTAAGCAAAAAAAATATGTTTCAACTAGTAAATGAGAAGGGGAATATAATAAAAACTTGGTTTTTATGGGTTACTTTTTTTAATTGTTAGGATTCTTTATTTATAATTTTCCCTAAAAACATCGCGACAAAAATTACAATTGATTACAAAAATACGCACTTTTTCGCAAATTTAATGGCTTTTTTCATAAGTTTTAAGTTCCGTATAATTCGAAATGGTTTTTGGTTTTGGGTCCCTTGAATTTGGAATTAACGAGGTTCTACTGTATTTAAGTTTTACAACCTGTTTCATATGTATGTTGTAATTATCCTTAGCGCCACCGGCATACAA
Organism: Agrypnia vestita; assembly: GCA_016648135.1. NCBI lineage: Eukaryota > Metazoa > Arthropoda > Insecta > Trichoptera > Phryganeidae > Agrypnia > Agrypnia vestita. The sequence goes on from JADDOH010011622.1 coordinate 10,921, forward strand.
AGCTTTCCCCTCAATTAACCACAGATGGTTATTCTGAACTTATAGTACTTACCTACTGTTTAAATTACGATGATAAATCTCTAAGCCCCATTATCCCAGAATGCATATTTTAGAAAGGCGATAGATATGCTTAGTTTAGTAAGAAATAAATAGGTAAGTATATTTTTAATGATTTTACTACTATCAATTCATTCATTTTATTTAGGGAGGTAGTGATTAACAGAATGAAGAAAAGCTCTTTCATAAAAATAAAAAAAAAAACATTTTGAAATTTTATTTGTAGCCATTATGTATGTAAGTAGTTGGATTTAATGTCACGTGGACCTTCTGTCATTGACAAAATTAATGAAATATTTTACTCAGAATATTTTGAGTGTGTTCAAATTTTTCAGAACAGTACTAGATTTTTGTCACAGGGATATCATTAATCAATCAATTTAAATTATAGATGTATGATCTACTAATTTTTGAAGTTGTATATATATTTAAATTATGCACCACGTTTCACATATGAGTTGTAAGCATCCTCCACACGGCTGGAACCAAAGCCTTTTCATTTCTCTTAAATGACCACAGATGTCGCTAATATTGATTGATTAATGATGTCCCTGTGACAAAAATCCAGTACGGTTCTGAAAAATTTGAACATACTCAAAATATTCTGAATGAAAATACTGGTAAAAAAATGAGTTTAATAAAATTTGAAATAATATTTCTGGCGTATCCTAATGTAATGCTAGTAATTCAGATGAATTTCATTACACAGATAAAGTACATTGCTAATTAATTCCAAAATCAACTATAGATGTCACATTAGCGACATCTGTGGTCATTTAAGGGGAGTGAAAAAGCTTTGGTGCCGGCCGCGTGGCGGATGGTTACTACTCATATGTGAAACGTGGCGCATAATTTAAATATATGTATAACTCCCAAAAATTAGTAGACATGGTATATTCTATCATGGGTGGAAATGGCGAACGTTACATTGTGTAAAAATGATCACTTAAGCCAATCGTACCCTAGGTCGAAAGCCCTATGTACACCCAAAGACTTGTATACCTACTATAATATACATTGATTGGTTAAATATTTTACTACTTCAGTTTCGAGAGTAACAGAATCTCTCATCGACAGCTGAAGTATTAAGTATCCTACAGGTAAAATATTTTTAAGTATTATTTGTATTATTATTAAGAGGTAAAATATAAAATTATAGTTAGGTATTTAAACTCATGTACGGATAATGTAGTCCTATTCTGGTTTGTGTCTTTTTGGTTTAAATAATAATAATAACTATATCAAATAAATCAGGTTAGACAAAAATTATGATAGTGAATGGTATCAAATAACAGTAAAAAGATTCTTTTTATTTCACCAAAAAATTACAGTAATACAATAAGTACCTAATGCATTTTAATATCAAAACAATGGTTTTTCATATATTCCTATCTCTTCTTCAAATCAAGATTCTCAAGTGTCACTTTCTAAAGTTGGATTGATTTTTTTTTTCAATTTTGATGGTTTGGGGCCAATTGGGACCATCTCAGAAAAAAATCATATTTTTTCGGTGCATTTCCTTTTGTTTTGGTAGTTCAAAAGACTTTTATTATATCCGGTTCAAAAATGGCGGCCATTTTGTTTTAGTCTGCACGCCATTTTTTGCATTATCAGGCATCAATATTTTTTTTAATTACTCAGCACTGGGTTATCCTAGGCTTTTCAAATAAACTGCATTGTGTTCAGTATATTCTGATCAAGAAAAAGAAGCCCTATTAACTAACCTTATTTATTTTTGTTCATGTGCTTTTTGTAGCCAAAATTATATGACCCTTCGAAACATTATTCCTTTCGTCTAAGGAAATGTATTCTCGAAACGTTTGGCTATTATTTTATGAAAACGCTTTTTTTCGCTTTTGTTCACGCAGCTTTTCAAGGGCTCGCTGTAACGTACCCATTGTCTTGTATATTGGCATTTGGCCTCAACGTCTATTTTATTTATCGTTTATATGAGGGTCAGCCCGGTTGGAAGACGTTCATCCTGTCGTAAAAAAATGTTTGCTCGTAACCCGAGGTGCAGACGTATTGTTTTTCTAACAAAAGGCCATGCACCTTAACGTCTCTGACCCTCCAGCTTTCTATTTTCATTGTTTCGTATTATTTTTTATGGTGGGCGACCTCAGAGGAGTCGTTTGTCGCAATGTTATTCTCTTTGAAACAATGACTTTGATATTTCGCTTCGGACAAAAGATCGACCCACTCAGGGATGCGGCGGGGACCCATGTGTGCCCATGTGTTGCACAACCTGACATCTGGGTCAATCTGGGTATATTATCTTACCTAACATCGATGCAGAAATTGAAAATAGATTTTTTGTGCAAGGTTTTATAATTTTCTGTGAATTGTATTGAAACAAATTAATTTTTCATAATTAATAGTTATTGTAGAAATATTGAAAAAAATGCAAATTTTGATACTACATATCTCCATAACAATTGATATTAGGTCATGGTGGCTTAGACATTTTCGTCTCATTATTAAGGCAGGAGTCTCCTGTAAAATTTTTGCTACTACTATGAGACACCCTGTGTTGCTTGAACATTTTGGACTCGTAATTAGGGCAGAAACGATCTGTGAAGTATTGTGGACCAGCTCTGTTACACCCTGTATATTAATTTTCATTTTTTTTAATAGAGATGCGAAAAGGTAATACGTGTCACATCAATATTCTTACTATTTTTAAACTAAGCTAAATGCTTGTGCTATGAAAATAGGATCAACTTGCTGGTCTGAAGTGATATTCGAATCCGCGGCCCTTGGAACACGAAGCGAGAGTTCTAACTAAACTATAATTCTTTTAGTATCTGAGATCAATGAATACAGATTTATAACAATTTTCAATTTTGCATTAAAATTTTTATATAATGGAGACTATTCTTCATGCCTTGACCATTATTATACATTATATAATATTGAACATTTTGTCAACTTCGACATGATGACATTTGACAGATGTCGTGACACATCTTATGGAAATTTTACACATACATACATAAATAAAATAACTTTGACTTGGAATATTAAAACAATGTTGTTACCCTGAGAATATGGGGATCAGTTTTAACCAGACATAGCCAGACGTCATCGGCAGAGCGGTAAAAGATGATGCATGTGTCATGTTACCACCGAGACATTTGTCTTTCAATGATTTTAGCCTTTAACTATGGACTTGGGGTCTCAGAGGCCCCATCTTTATCTCATGTCAGAATTTCCATTTAAGTCGGTAAGAACTTTATTTTTTGTTTGTTTTATTTGTCGTACTTTAGTTTTTCATTCAGAAGAGTATTTTTTGTTTATAAAGATATGATTAAAATATTACGTTCCTAGAATTGATGTCATATTGTCAAAGACTAAAAAGTGCCTTATTTTTTTGATTATAATATAATTTGATTAATTTAAACCGACTTATTAAAATTATAACATTAACGTAAATTGAATTCCTAAAATTTCCTCTAAATTTAGCCATGAAATACAGGGGTCTCTGAGATCCCACATCCAAGGAAGTGTAAAAAAATTGACGTCCATTGTTAAAGGTTAAAAATACATTTTATTAATGTTGGGTTATGTTAGGTTATACTGTGTCATAGACAATGAGGGCAGACCCACCGCTTACCGCCAGGACCGTTTTATAAGCAAAAGTTCCTATATCAGTCCTACTCATTCGCTGCCAGGTTGGCATTTTTTAATGCTAAAGGCAACCATGCAACCCAGCACTGCAAAGCAGAATTGGGCCACACGGCTGCCATCCAAAATTTGCCCTCATTGTCCCGTTAGTTCACTTCTTTATTATTTTAAAAAATATACATAAACCACCAAAATATTTCTATACAGAAAGTAATATTTCAATACATTAACACAATCTATAAGCATATACAAAACACTAAGTGTATAATAACAGTATAAAGGCACAAAGGAAAACACAGAATGTAAGGAGCAAACAGGTCGGGACATTTGAGGGTATAGGAAAAGAAAACTGTCATAGACACCCGTTTTATTTTAAATAAATTATGTTTTCAATATAAAAAATAGGATTTATGGAAACACCAGATGTGGCAAGCATGGCATAGCAGCCACTAGATCTACCCACAGGACCTAGCAACAAGAGATTGGTGATATCCGATATTAATTTCAATTCGGCGCTCGACGTATTTTACCCAAAACACGACAATGTAATTAACAGTCTCAGATTTCAAAGCAGTGTACAAAATCTACGCTTCACGGGTTCGGGTGGTTGTAAGTAGGCAAGTATTGCTTCGTCAAACACATCCTTCAATCCGTCCTGAAAATGAAAATAAATTTATGAATACACATATTTCGCTGAAAAAATTCTCGTCAACTGCGAAATAACTTTGTGGTAACATTATTTATATAATCGAAAAGAGAATACTCTGTATAAACCACTAATTTATTGAATATACTAATAATACATATACGTACCTACTAAAAATTAAAAATCAAAGTTTAGACATTAATAAAAACAAAAAATAAATATACTGATGATGAAGAACTAATGTGAAAACAAATTTAAAGGCTAACAAAAGGACCTGATGTGTTAAAAAGTGTTAGTAGCAAATTAAATATTACTATCTATAATATTTAATTTGCTATTAAAACTTTTTCTAATTTATAAAATCTTTCATTATCTCTCTATTAAATTTGTATGTAAAACAAAGCCTTATTAATATCAAAAGAGTGGATCGTTTCAATCAATTACTATTTTGTTGTTAATTATACACATTTCACAGTTTGTATTATGTATTTTCACAAGTAAAAAATATATAACCTGAGTTAGTGCAGAGCATTCCACATACTTTACAGCTCCCAATTGTTTGGCTAACTTCTCACCCTGCTGCGAAGTCAGAGGTTTCTGCTGTTTCCTGGCCAGCATTTCCAGAAGCTCAGGGTCATTCCGGAGGTCTATCTGCGAGCCGACCAGCAAGAAAGGGCTCTTTGGGCAGTAGTGAAGTATTTCAGGAACCCACTGAAATCCACCGTATAATAAAGAAACCCTAAAGAATTTTATCTCACGCAAAAACGAAAATTGTTTTCAAATCCCACAAGCACATATTACTTACGGGAAAAGAACTTTCAGATACTTTGGTCCTAAACAGTTTTAACAAAATGTTGAATAGCAATATTTTTAGACATTTTTTTCTAATTAAAGAATAATTATGTCAAAATTTTACGAATTTTGTTGTTTGATATTTCGAAAAATTACTAATGTTGTTATATCTCAGGCATGTTGCATTCAAACAGCATACAAAGATGTTTAAGATAAAAAGAAAATTTCTTTGGTATCCTTATACAATAAATAGACAACTAGTATGTAAACTGTTTATAGGAAACGTATGATATACAAATATTCTTTACACTTTGTTAGAAATGTCCTCTGCGAAATCATTTTCTGCGTGTTTTCTTCAATATATCATTTATGATAGAGTAAAGAATGAATAAATCTGAAAATAATGTAAATTAGATATTAGCATGTTTAATATGTAGAATTAACATAGCCACAGAACTCGGCAAATCACAAACAGGCAACTCAGTATGGAAAAAATCAACTTCTACAGAGCAAGAACAACAGAGAACACAGTACCACGACTCTTAAAATAAAATACCGGAGCAAGTCAAGAATATCACCCAACCTACAAGAAGAGGAAAAGAAATATGGAAATTCCCACTAAAAAATAACTTGACTCTGGAAATTTAGACAAATCACATGCCTCATATTGTTGGCCTCAACGCCTTTTTATTTTTATTTTGAGCTGTTCCATGATTTTTTTATTTATCTTGATCTCAGTGATTCATTTTGATGTCCATATCCTATTTTACTATTTTGGTCGGTTACTAAGTCTCATAACTAAGTTTATTTTAAAGTTTTGTTATGTTCATATAATATTATTATTATCTTTTATATGTATTTTATCCTATGTAAATTATACCATAACTAAATATTATGCAATGTAGTTATGAAAGAAAATGGAAACGAAATGTGCCGACAAGCTGTACCAAGCTTGGCACGATCCATAAAAATAGAAAATATGCACAACTTTAATAAAAAAAAGGACTCGCTCTGGTAGTTTGTGCATGTTGAGCGATGTAATGATGCAAGTGAGCAAATGAACGACGCAAGTGTTGACAGTGCCAGAAAGAGAGGGCGACTGCGGAAGACGTGGCATGACCAGATTAACCAGATACTCAAAGATGATCCTGTTAGGAGCTACGACAATCAAGCTTGCATGTGAAAATGTATGAATGTGGATGAGGTCAGAGTTGCGTGTCGGGACAGAAGAGTGTGGCGCTCTATCCTCTTTACCTACACCCGCAGGAAAACAGTGTGATGATAAGTAAGTTGTTAAAATAAATTTGTTTTTGACTTTAAAAAATTATCCATCCCTATAGGAAAAAAAACATCCTCTTTTGGGTATGTTCAAAATGGCCTAATTCCTTGGCAAGCAGAAAAAATGGTGTGATTCACTTTATGTCATTTTGCAATGACGATCTGGGTTTTAGGGTTGCCACCCGTACTTTATTATAAAGTATTGTACGTTATTTTGGGTAATTGTACTCTATACTTTATAAGAACAATAAAGTACCCGAAAATACTTTATTTCACATAATATGATTTCTCTGGGATTCATTTTACTTATGAAATACAAAAAAAAGTTGATCGTAGGAATTTTTGCGTAAAACGGAACGAGAGAGTTACCGGGGTCAATGACGTTATCGACTTTTGCCGAATAGGTTTGATAATTGACGATATACCCCGTGGCGGTCGCCACATAGACGCTCGTTTTTTAATGCAACCTAATGTCATTGTAAAAATTTCTTGTTTGTTTTGTATATGGCGGATTGAGTGCAGTTAAAATACGAATAATTGTTTTTATAGAGTTTTTTCTGTGATGAATAGCAAATGACGAGACGAAAGAAACAAAGCGTCTCTGAATCTGATAAAAATGAATGACTTATTTACTTTAACTTAAATAATATAGACTGCAAACATGCTGTGCAGTTGTTTAGTAATGATAATTATTTATTCAAAGTTGCTAAAAGTAATGAAAAATATGTTTTTAAGCAAAATAAATCATACTTTGTACTCTTTTTCTACCTTTAATAACCAATGTTCTTTATTTGCACAAAAAAAAGGTGGCAACCCTAAATTTAAACCATGTATGTACTACATAAGTGAACATTGCTCCTGTACCCACAGTAAAAATGACTTAGCTACATGAATGAAAATTACAAGGGGATGATATAATATCAGTTGTTTGTGCTCAGTTATCAGGGGCGTGCAGTGAGAACAAGAAGCATGACTTTTATTTAAATATATAATTATAAAAAAAAAATCAAAGTTAAATATTTATCTGACAGAATATTATGAAGTGTTAAAATCTGAATAATATGTTAAATATAGTGATACGAATATTAAGAGATATCTCTTATTTCGGTTTCTTTTCAAAATATATGTTTAGGTAAAAGTTATGCTAATTCTCACTGCACGCCCCTGTCAGTTATGTATGTTCTAATAATCTTACCTTGGATTCAACATGCGTAAATGATGTTGGCATAACGACTGAGAAGCATACAAGAAATATATCAGTTTTTGAGTATGAAATAGGACGTAACCTGTCGTAATCTTCCTGACCTGAAAAAAGCATTATTAAAATCCTATTTTTATTTTGTTTTAAAAAATAAAATTTTACAGACGCCTGGCGGACACTTAAAAGTGATTCAGAGATTATTGTGTTTTGTCATCTAAACTATAAGAGTACACACCTCTTCATCCAATCATACTAAAAACATCTACATTTTACCATTGTCTCCTTTTTCCTTTACTGCGTTTATGTTCATAATTGTGTTTCCACTCTCTACTCTATATTTTATCATTTACATTTCACCATTGTTTACCTTTTTCATTACTGCACTGTTTTTATTTTACTGTGCCAAAAAAGTTGCCTTAACTATACACATATACTCCTCCGCTATACTATACAATACACAAGTCCTCAACTATTATAGAAAAGAAAATGCATTATTCTGAAAACCTATACGTTAATTTATATTGAATGGCATGAGGAAGAATTATTTCAAAGCTTATATAATATATCAGAATAACTTGGAAGCGAATGATATCTTTCACTGTGAATTCTTTTATTTTTTGTTTGTCAATACAATTATGTACTTTGCTTCTATTTTACATATAAGTATGTATCTGGTTTCTAATTTATTTAATTTGTCATATATTTTTTATACTGCTTATATTACTATGTTTTTTATACCGTTTCTTAAAATTGCTTCTTTGAAACTTTTTTTTTTTTTAATAATGTTGGTTTTACTTATGTTTTTTACTCACTTTTACTTACTTTTTATAACAGGCCTAATTAGTCCTAAGAGAAATCGACAGAATTCTCTGAACATAATGTTTGTGAACAATAATTTTTTTTTATCTACTCTTTAAAATTATATAGGTAGGTAAATAACTGTAAATAACATAATGTATGAAACTGACAGGCCATCATTTTAAACATTTGATTAAGGTAAAAAAAATTATTATTTTTTCCTTTATAATGCAAACTAATTAAAAATGTTGTAATTTTTAATTACATAAAAATTTTGTAATTTAAAAAAATAATATGCAGTATAACAGACTCGAGCGGACGGTGTTCTATCCGCTCAATCTGTTGAGTACACTTCCTCAAGGGCGTGGGTACAAATAACAAGTAATCTCTCGCTGATAAGCCGGCAAGTGCCTGGGACGGCGCCTTGCAGTATCACAACCAACCCCGGATTCCGCTGCTGGGTCCCCAGACCGGGTCCTCCGTGGATTGCTGTCCTCCTGTCGCTACTGGAGTAACTACAGATTCCCCTACTGGGTCCCCAGACTAGATCCTCTGTGAGTTACGTTTTTAAACTAGTTAGCGAAGGCCAAAGGCTCGGTCTCAAGAACAGTAAAGATCTCTAAACGATGTCTGATTTGTATTCAGGATAACGCAGAACATACCAAAACATATGTGTGTGAGTATTTGAATATTTTTAGTAATATTCCGTTAATGTTTTACGAGCGAAAGTGGCGCCATCTCTTAGTATAATTAAGCTGAACCCTTGGGGTACTTGATATAATGAGGAACACCTTGTTTGTGGATTGTAACTAAGTCTGGCGCCATCTCTGAGCAGTCTTAGACACTAGTTCCTTAGCTGTCAATCAAAGGTGAATAGCCTTTTGACTCCATCTATAGAATTGATTTGAGAATAAAATATGTTCACGTTACAACAGTATTTTTTTAAACATAATTCAATTTACTTACTTACTTACCATCACGCCGTTTCCCCATGGGGGTAGACAGAGAGGATAGAGCGCCATACTCTTCTGTCCTGACATACAACTTTCGCTTCGTCTACATTCATACATCTTCGCATGCAAGCTCGACGGTTGTTCAGGCTCCTAACAGGACCATCTTCCAGCATCTGGTTAATCTGGTCGTGCCACGTCTTTCGTGGTCGCCCTCTCTTTCTGGCGCCGTCAACACTTGCATCATATATCTTTCTTACCATTCTTTCCTCATTCATTCGCTTATTTTTTGGCACTGACAAATTCGTATTCTCTCATACATTCCACCATCCTTCTCGAGAGCAGCGCTGCAACACCCTGGCACGCTCGGTCCGCCTCCGGCACTCCGGACCAAAACACCAGCATGTCATTGTGCTCTAACTCTCCACAGCCTTTCTTCATACTTTCGCTTATACATAAAATGTCTAGATTTTTGTCATTCATATTATCACACAGTTCATTCATCTTCCTATCCATTCCTCCCCTGATATTCCACACTCCCACTCTGCACTCTATCCTCCTCTTTGCGCAATCTCCCCGGGTAATGCGGCATGGCTGATTGCGAGTCTCGCCGATACTTTCAATTTAGTTTGGAATAAAAAATATTGAGTAGGTACCTGCAGTGTCACACAACTCTAGATTGTAAGGTTCACCCCCTATCAACACAGTTGTCACATAATTATCAACTATAGTCGGAAGATATTTTACGGGAAACTTGTTTGCAGCGTAGCTTATTAAAATAGATGTTTTTCCAACTGCACCGTCACCGACAATGACGCATTTAATTTTTTTAAACATATTGGTCACCAGAACAGAAACAATAACTATTTAACTAACAGCATGGGAGTGTCTACCTACAACTAAAATATTAAACTGTGACTGGTATACAAAGAAAAATAAATCAAATTGATATTGTATAAATACTAAGAAATTGAATGATAAAACTAAAATTTTACGTCTTAAAAATATACAGGGTGTAACAAAACTAGTCCACAATACCTTACAGTTGATTAAATTACCTACCTTTATGAGATAAAAATATCCTAAACTGCGTTTTTAATTCTAACCCTGATAATTCGAAATTCGCCATAATTTGAAAATTTTCAAAGCCACATGTCCCAAAATGTTAATTTCACAATAGATTAACCCCGATAATTTAAAAAATCTGGTAATTTGAAATAATTTTTAGCCTCTTGCATCATAAATCAATACAATACAAATCAAATTATTTTTTAAATTTGACAAAATAGAAAAAATATTCCAATCTTTTCCGTAAATGAGAAAAACAAATGTGTTAATATCGATATCTGTATCAATACTTTAGTAAGAGGAATGTTGTGATCTTTATATTAGCAATATTGCGTTTTCGTAATAATTTCTTGAAATATGCAAAAATACAGACGTTTTTTACAAAATAAACGACTTTTTTTCATGAGTTTTACAATTTTTAGCAAATTCCGCAATCTCATGACGATATTTTTTTTGTAAGATATTTTCTACCTTGAATTTCGAATTAACAGGGTTCCACAAAATTTGAAATGTTTTTTTGGGTCCCTTAATCGAATTGACGAGGTTCTAATGTATCAATAGTTATGGTGATAAGCCATTGTCTTCTTTAAAACATTGGACCATCGTGGAAGTATTAATATTGAATATTAAAAATTCATTCACTTTAATACGAGTCAAATAAAATTTATGATTCAAATTTCTGCAGGATTTGAATAATTTTATTTGAAATAAGAATTAATTTTTAATATTCAATATTAGTTACTTTCATGATACTCCAATGTTTTACAAAAGATAAATCAGAAATATTGAAAAAATTGCAAACTTTATTGTCGCTTATTCCAATAATTATGTATGTATTAATGTTAGAAGATTTTCAGCAGAAATCTTCTTTGAAAAGCATTGTGGACTCACTCATGTCACACCCTGTACATATATATACATAGATAGACATGCAGATATAGATAAGATACATATCTATCTACGCAATGTATTGACGGTACTTGTAGATAAAAAATCTGGCTGGCTATGGAATTTGAAGTCATTAGTGAAAGATATCTTTTGTTTCATGTTTTCATTCATTTCTCTCTAATCTCAGAATAAGATTGTTATAAAGGTGAGTATTATCTCAGCACTCAAAAATAGACAGGATGTAATAGACCTATTTACGCGTAAAATTTCTTTGAAAAATGTCGATATCCCAATTATAATAATTTCGTTGTCTGTCCATCCGTAAAGTATACTTTTAAAAAGGTCTCGCACCCCTCCATAACCATACCGCCGCCATCTTGTTTGAAGGTCCTGCCAACGTCCTTTTAGAAGCCATTCAAAACTGGGGATCTGTTTTCTTTCAAATTATGAATCAAAATATTTCAAAATACATACAATAATTATTGTTGCATAATACCATTTATTAAAATACAAAACAGTAAAAAATCATTAGCCTATAATTTTAGTACATATTTAGTACATAAGATGTTATTACACCTGATGATGAGAAGGAATGCTTCTCTCAAAACTATAAAAGGGACAAAATAACAACAAAAAGTGCGTAGTACAAAGTTTAGTTTACTGAAAATTAAAATAATCATGTTGCACCAAAGTAATTGTCGTATCTTTTAATACTATTACTGTTATATCGTACTGGTGCGAACATATGGATGAAACCTTGATTTCTCGACTTGAAAATTTGTCCGTGAAAGTTTGTACAAATCAGTTGCTTTATTAAACTCTGCGCATAAAATACTATAGACAAGAATGACAGTATGTTCCGTATTTAATACTGTACAGGTCACATGGTAAGAGCTGGCACAAAGTACCCACACATACAAATTTATTGTAAACAGGTTGATTAAATTAGAATTGAAAAAATAAAATTACCAATAAAAAATGTTTTCAAGGGTATTCAGAATCTAGTTAGGAGATTTCTGGAGTATCCCAAAAAACTATAATAAAATTACCAGCATTCTCATTAGAGGAAGGTGATAGGAGCGATATTAATGAATGCAAACGTTATCAACACAAAAAACTAAATGTAAGAGTTGCATTATGCCAGTTTTCATATACCGTATCAGATTGATTATAAGGCCCATGTTTTTTCGTATTTTGGTGACTTTATTTATGGTGTGTCTTATACTTCCTCTGATGGCCGCTTACCAGGGTAAAGGTCATGTCCCAAGAAGCTGCATGTATTCAACCAAGGTCTTTTGAATTCAAAAATTCATATTGTAAAATTACAAAATCAATAGCACAGTAATCATATTGTATGTATTTTAAATAATAAAGAGGTGAACAAAACCCCCTTAGGCGAGGGGATTGGATCACAGCTGATGAATGTCCCCACTCACGTAAATTTATTTACTCTTGCATAATTAAATTCCCTAGTAAACAATACATATTTTTTACAGTAAACATTGTTTTCTTTTAATTTTGTTCCAAACCAAGTCTCTTACGTAAAAATGTTTTTTTTTTTGTAATAAAGCGCAATTTATTTATTAAGACATTAAAATTTTTAAGAGTATTTAGTTTGACCTTTTCATCAGTGTTTCAAAATTTACAGGCTCGCAGTAATTTTTTTAAATGAGCCAAACATAGTCGAGCCAGACTATGTGCAAGAAATTTACTTTACTTTGTGTCGATATAATTTGGTGGTCTGTGATATATCTTTAATTTTTGCAGTACGGTTTATTTATACAACAAAGTATTCATTTACTTTTTTTAATTCTACCTTCCAAAAATCCATTTTTTGATCATAGGTAATGGTAATAGTTAAGCAAAAAGCATTGATTTTTATAAAAACGGGGAGCTTAGAGGAAAATGCAAAAATCTGTACTTTTTTCATAACGATTACTCTTAGTCCTGATCAAACAACCAAGTATGTCATTCAATTGATGGCGTCTTATAATCTATGCAATGCCATAGTGTGTATATTTAGAGTATAATTATCAAATGATACACATTCTAATTTGCTGAATAATTGCAAATTTGTCTGCTCATGTTTTTTTTTGTCCGAATTCTGAATGTATTTAGTCTAGAATTAGAATAGGATGATTTAGATTTCTCCAATAATATGATGTATTTAAAAAAAATAGTAAACAATCATTTTTCGTATACCTACACTGTTATTGTAATTTTAAAAATATGTTGCAAAAGCACATTTAGTTATTATTTTGACTTCGAGCTGAATTGTCAAAATACTTACAGTAAAACCTCATTAATTCGAAATTCAAGGGACCCAAAATATAAATTTCGAATTATAGGGTCCCCGTTAATTCGAAATTTTAGGTACAAAAAAAATCGCAGTGCGATTGTGAAATTTGCTAAAAATCGTACAACTTTTGAAAAACCGTTAATTTTGTTAAATTTATGTTTATATTCAAATAAATCACTTTGGAAACGCAATATTTATTATGTTAATGCAAAGATCGCGACATTTTGACATATTTGCTGCTCTCACTTGGGAAAAAAACTTTTTTTTTCATGGATAGGTGGCCATAATCAAAAATGTTTATAATACTTGAATTTATGGAACGCTTCTTCAATCTTCAAACGAGTTTAACTTTTGATGCACGGTTACTAGAAATACAATTGTCAATAAATACGTGAAACAATAAGATAAGTTACTAAAAACATCTTACAAAGAAAATTTAAAATTTTAATAACACAAACAGTGATTAAAAAAAAATCGAATTAAAGAAAAATTTAAAAACATGATAAACAATTTAAAATGCGTTTAGGTATGAGGATTAGCGCAAATGCCGCTAACTAAACTATCCGCGCATATCAAGGCAGCCAACTGAAGAAAGCATACACAGGATTCCCCAATTTTAGGGATCGCGACACAATATCTATAGAAAAGGGGCATTTCATAAAGTGAATTGATTGCGAAATACACCAAGAATCGTAAAACTCATGAAAAAGGCATTAATTTTGTGAAAAATTTCTGTTTTTCATATTTCAAGAAATCATTTCGAAAACGCAATGTTTATTATGCTAATACAAAGATCGCGACATTTCAAAGTACCCGATATTGACATATTTGTTGTTCTCACTTGCGAAAATACTCGAAATATTTTTTCAATTTCGCCATATTTCAAAAAAATTTCGAATTACGCGAACTAAAATGTATTGATTTGCGGCATAAGGGGCTAAAAAATATTTCGAATTACGAATTATCGGGGTTTTCGAATTATCTGGGTTAATTTACTATGAAATTCACAATTTGGGACTTACAATTTTTAAAAATTTCGAATTATGGCGAATTTCGAAATATCGGGGTTCAAATTGACGGGGTTTTACTGTATTTGAATTTAACTGAATTCTAATTATTTTTGATCTAGAATTAAAAAACTGCTGGAATAATATGTATTGTATAAAAATAAATTAACAACCATTTTTCTCTAATTAAAACATTATGTTGTACAGTGAATTTTGCAAAATCCAAGTTAAAAATATGCGAAGTCGGATAGTGACGTAGAAACTGACACTTGTTTAAACATACAAATATAGGCAAAAAATAAATTCATAGTTAACTAGTTAAAAACTTAATTATATGCAATGAAACAATTGCTTTCAATAGTATAATATTATAATACTTCAAACTAATGTGAAATTTGGCAAAAAAAACATTTGATAGTGATTTTTTATGAAAAAGGATAAGCGGCCACGAAGGGATGCCCGTCACTGCCGAAGGCATATGGAATCTGATTTAAAAACCGCGTCATTTGTTGACATACATATTTCATACTTTAGAATTTTTATTTTTACACTAACTAACTTTTAAATAATGCTTGAAGTCTCAAAATGCAGGAGTAAATACAATATATTTTTTGAAATCACCTCTTTATAAAAGAAAAGCGTTCGAAAATTATCAAAAAACATATAAATTTCTTGCAAATTGAAAAAAATATAAATTTATTAATATTGAACTTTTGTTAATTATTTTAGTACAGAATCATCACCGCAAAGTAAGCTATATACGTATAAGAAATCATATTCTGTGTACATATAAATATTCAGTAATTTTATTTATATATAAACATATAAATTTTCTGAGACACTAAAAACAATTTTTTTGGCTGCGACCTGCAGATTAATGCTTATATTTTCTTAATTATTGTAAATAATGTTCAATTTTTACTTTTATAGAAGAACAAAGGTTCTATCTAAGTTATTACCCTAAAAAATTGCAGTATAACATATACATTCTGATATAAATTAATAATAAAAACCCACATTTTCGTAAAAAAAGCTGAAATATGCATTTGCAGTCCAGCCGGAAAATTTTAACACCAAGATGGCTTACACATATTACGGATATAATTCTGTTTTTTTTTTGGATTAGGTATTTTTACAGGGAGTAGGTCCCCATACCTATCTGATACAGTTCTTTCAGCTTGAAAAATAAATAAATAAATTTTTAAAACAAGTTGGGCAAATCAGAGTGCAACTTTGTTCCAATACTTTTAAAAAACTTTGTAGTATACTTTAATGACTTGCTTGTATATTTTATTTAAAACGTGGAACGAAGTTGGGTAATTTTGCAGTATTAAAATCGGCCTAAATTTAGAAATGAAATAAAAAAAAACAAAAGATTTCTTTTTTGTTTATTGTAAATGTTTTGAAAAAAACAAATCAAAAAAGACAGACTTTAAAATTGATAAAGGAATATGTACGACAAAGGGTTTGATTCTTATCTTTTATTTGTCTTTGTCAAAAGCCATTCAATTATATTATAACTTAGCGAAACCCGCTTAAGATTTTATCCCTCCTAAGATAATATCTTAAGCGGTACATAAATACATCTTTAAAATGTGAAAAAAATTACACACACATTATCTTCCCCCTTAAGGGGGAATACCTACCTTTACATTTCGAATATCGTAAGGCCTAGTTCTATTATGTTTGTGAAGAGTGCTCGATGATATGGGAATTCTAAGCAAGCTGAAGGACTTATATTAATGGAAATGGAATCAATGATTTTATGTAAGTTAAAGATTTCGCGATTTATTCATTTTTTCATTCATTCATTTGCTTTAATTTTTCGATTTATTCATTTTTCATTCTCTTGTTCTATTCTCAAACTCGTTCTACTCAAAATGATATTTTGAAAATCGGTGACCAAAATATCTCGGCAACCACTGAACCAATCAACTTGAAATTTCTAGTGGTTATTCTATACATCTTTATCTAGTCTTTGTCGTAAGATTTTTTTTAAAGTGACTTAGTTTTTTTCTTATCAGCATAATAAACCCGAATTTTTCTCTAAAAAATGCTATTTTATATTCAAACGCCCGCCATTTGACAAAAATCTATATTTTCAAAAACACCTACATCAAAGACAAAAATATAGTGTCAATATTGATAATATTTTTGTTTTTTTTTTATTCTGATGATTACAGATGAAATGGGAGTGATCACCGCGGAGGAACTTTTTTTTCAGCTGTCGACAGAACCCAAGATTTTTCCGCCATTGTTGAATATTTTTTTATAAAAAAAATTAAAAATTTTCTTAAATAATATGCTAAATATCTTACTTTCATACAGAAATGATATCAATACCATAATTTAAATAGGTTTTCTTTAAAAAAATTGCCTTTTTTCACGCTTCGTAGGTAGGTATTCCCTCTTGATATGGTTTCCCCTCCTGAGAAATTTGAAAAGATAGACAGCTAACTCCGTTTACCCTTACCTGTTGAGTATGTTTGAGGGCCGGTTGTTTCAAATTGGATTAAAGTAAGCGTTCGTTAAAAGCATAGATATTTTCGAAAACGGATCGTCTGATTGGTGGAGAACGCAAAAATCTATGCTTTAAATGAACGCTTACTTTGGTCGAACTTGAAACAACCGGGCCTAAGGCACATCACAATTATACTTAAATGGATGAAATAATCCAACAGAAGGTAGTTAAAATGCAAAATTAAAAGTCAGTTTTAAATAATATATTTATGGAATATTTAATAATTAGTTTCCATTCAGGAGTTTCAATTTAATGAAACATCTAAAGAGGGTTTCAAAGTACTTGCAAACAACTTTTAAGCGTTTGTCATCCATATTAAATAAATGTACATATTTTTTTTTATGACAAACTTTATTAACATTATATTGAAAAATCACAAAACAATCAACACAACAAAAAAATACACAAAACAAAAGAATAATTTTGCAAACACTAAAAATAAGACTTTTTTTATTATTGCATTTTTAAAAACTAACTAATTTTTTAAAAAAGAATTTGTGTTTTTGTGCGTAAATATTTTAAATATATATCTTAATATTATTTAAATATTTAAAGTAATATCAACTAGTATTAGTAACCATAAAAGTGCAGTCTTACCGACGGTAGTAACTAGATTGATCACGTAAAAACTACAAGGTATAAAATTATTTATTTTGGTTTGCATTCGCACAAAACAAATGCTTAAAAACCTCCAGAAAGTAACCATTAGCAGCACTCACAAATTAATACTTAAATATATTACTCCTTTCGCTGAGAAATTGAACATTTTATTAGCAAACTTAATGTTACAAAAGGTGGACAAAATGACTTATTGTCATCAAAAATAATAATACCATTCATTCACATTTCTGTAAATATTAAAACATTTAAAATATGTACTTACAAAGTCCCAAACTTACATAAGTAAGGAACTCTTAACCATAGCAACTGATTGAATGAACGCACTATCTTACCGTATAAATTATTCAGTTACAAAATCGACCCTGTTCCATGCCCAATTCTGCAGAACCCACATTTAAAAAATATAAGCGAAATCTATGCTTTAAACGAACGCTTACTTTAATCCAACTTGAAACAACCGGCCCTAAGGCATTTGTTTGCGAGTCTTATTTGTCTGAATGAAAATAAAATTTCAATTAATCTTTTAAATGCCAGGGGTTAGTTAATGGCAGGTTTCAGCACAACACTATAAGGCTTTATCATTTATAAAATGCTGGGAATTATCATCCATACACAACAGATTGACTGAAATGCCATTTAAAGAGTTAAACTCAATTAGAGTAGGTTTTGATTGGCTGTTTACAAATGTTCACAGTCTAGAGTTCGTACGAATTTTGATATAACAAATCAGAGAATGCTTTTGAATGTTAAATGTAGGCTAAAATAATAACAAACATTTTTTTTAATACAGTTTCGGGTAGGTGTCAGAAAATGAAAACTATTTAGAAATATGAAAAATTAAATACAAACGAAATGCACTACACATTGGTTAGCATATTAAATTAAATTAAATTAAAAATGTTAATATTATCCATTTTTGCAAGAAAAGTGTTTAGTTTGAGGTGAGCACCAATAGTTTACGGAGTTACTTTATCACACGTCTTATACTAAATAACCAGGTATTGGGAAGCATTTCAGTGGACAGATAATGGAGCAGAATTATTAATACATATTACCTAAATGTTTGGAATATAATATTGTTTTTGAACAGATTCAAGTTTTCATCACTTTCCGGAACATTTACTTGAAATGTTGCCATTATAAAACTTAGCCTGACATTACCGTATTACTTGAAATATTGAAGTTTTGCCAGCTGCAGGATTCGCTATTGGTAAAGAAATTATGAACTATTTTTGATTTACTGCAATATTTTAATATGGTATTAGACAAAATGTATTTCTGTACATTATTCATGTCCATGTCAACTATTACAAATAAAAGTAGTCAACTGACAACTGTGTTCTGAAAAATTGCAACTTCACAAAAATATGTGATTTCATGCTGAGAAGATTAAAATGGCTAGGACTCGCTATTCGACGAATACACCAAAGCAAGAGCTCTGTAAAATGTATGAGGAACACCACTAAAGATTCCCTATTGCTTGCCCAACGTAAATTGGCGTGCGGCGAATTTGGAACTAAAACCCGCCCCGCCCGCAACCGGCGGTAACCCCTCGCCCTGTCATTCAGTTCAATTTTGTATTTGCTCGGGAGCTGTGACATCTTGATTACCAATATACACTGAATTATTATGTCCAAAACATCCTAAACGGTCCGGGATGGTGCAAGAACAATTACCAATGAAGTATTAAAGTTTTGCGAAGCTGAAAAAGCAAATAATGGACCGATATTACCGTCTGACAGTTTGACAGACGGTAATACGTTTGTGTAATAAATTTACACCCTGGCAACTTGTTACGCGACAGGGACGCCCTCCCTCGCACGCCAATTTATAGTGGTACGTCTATACAAAGATCACACTTCAAGGCAGAGTTGCCTGGAGGACGGTTATGGGGTCGGCCACAGTCCTTTGAGCCAACTATAACAAAAATTATACTATTGATTCCAGACAAATGGAAATCTTTACATAGCACACAACCCAGTCTTTCATCTTTAACCCTTAGCACTCGAGTGCCGCCATAGAAGTGGCATGCATGATTTGCCGTATTACTCGAGTGCCGCCGCTATGGCGGAAACAAAATAAAGTCTTATTTCTCAACATTTTTTATATTTAGTTTTCAATATAACCCGAATCATATTAGTACAGTTAAATAGCAATAAGTTAAGGAATTTTATCAAGAAATGAGAAATAATATACCAAGAAAACTTTCGAGTGGAAAGGGTTAAAATACTTTCTGTATGCAGGTATTTTAGCTAGTTGCAAAAACGTTGGGGGAGTCTTCTTCATTCAATTTTGAATAAAAATATTCCTTATGGATGAAATACTGACAGTTGAAATAAGCGACATCAAAGTTTTTTCAATATTTTTTATAAAACATTGGACTATCACTATAGTAACTTATATGTAATATCTAAAATTCATTTGCATTAATACAATTCAAATAAAACAATATGAAAAAATGTTTATAAAATCTCTGCAAGGATTTAATCATTTTATTTGACTTGTTTCAAAGCGAATGAACTTATAATATTTGATATGAATTACTTTTGTGACAGTCCACCATTTTATTTTTATTATTTTTAATTTTACGCTTCAACAGGCCAAGAGGCCCATCACAGAAACGAAACACATCACAAAACATCCAGCCTTGAGTAAATAACATAGATTAATTGTGATATCACTGAGAATCGAGCCCGGACCCTTGGCATGAGAGGTTAGTTTCATGCCCACTGGGGTACAAGGGCCGCCAAAATAAGCCAGAAACATTGAGAAAAAAACGCAAACATTGATGTTGCTTATCTCTGTAACTGTCGACATTCAAAGTGTAAAGAATATTTTATATTCAAAATTGAATTCCAAGCTTCACCATTTTTAACGTCGAAAACAAAACAGTATTTTCAAACCATTGAATTCCATTGGAGTGGGATAGATGAAAAAATAGAACAGAGTTGAAAATAAATTGTTCAACACTAATTTCAACACACCAAGACCTTCACCAAGTGCAAGAACTATAAGAAAGCCTTTGAAGAACTTGATTTTAATATTTTTATTTTCTACAGTATAAAAATCTAACATTACACTTACACAATTGTTTTTTTTTTATGTTTGGTTATTATTATTATTAAATACATAAATAATGTGCACTTGTTTCTTTGGTGTTAATTTAAAATAAGAAAAAATAAATATAATAGCCACTATACCAAAAAAAATTACCCATTTTGACTTTTTTTATTAATTTGTTTAAATGTCAAAAAAATATATTCACTCTCCATTGACTCACTGCGTTTAGAATATACCTACTAAGTGCCAGATATTATAAAACATCAGATGTCTCATATTCCATGATCAGAATGACATTTACATATATGTATATCTGAAACAACCTTAATCTTGCATTTTCAGGGCTGTCCTGGTCATAAAAGGAACTAATTCGCTAGCCATAAACATGTAAGCTTCTAATTTATAAAAATGGCCAGAGTTATAGACAAAAAGTAGAAACATCCAAGACTTTACTACTTAAAATATTACGTTTTAATTTTCACATAACATTTGAAAAAACAAAATTTGGCAGCAATTTTTGATTCTTAAATTTTACTTAATGAATAAGGTTTATATACGTGTAAAGAAACAAAAAATAGGTTATTTTGAATAATTATTACAGTGTATTACAAAATACATCATCCAAATATGTCAAATATACAAACTTTTTGACAGTTTGTGAAGAACTATAGACAAATATGAAACAATGAAAATCAATTCATTCCATCTTTGAAAAAAACAGAGATTCAGCGCAATTTATATATTATTTATAATGCAAATAGCAAATATAAAATATTTGTAAACAACGGAGAAATCGAAAAGAAAAAGTCTTTAAAAATGAGAACATCATGTTAGTTACAAAACTATTAGCAGATCTGATTTTGCTCAACTGTCGTTGAATATTCATTACCTTGTGTAAGCACAAAGTTTATTGCGTTGGCTTGGACCTCTAGGTCAGCTAATGGTTTATTCCTTAAACATCATCTCTAAATCTGTGTTGCTGTTTTTAGTTAACGCTGCGTACCATTTTGAAAGACCATTGACACAATTGCCCAAGACCTTCACCTTCAAAATGTCCAGTACCAAGACCATAAACAACCCCTAAATATAGGGTGTTATTTATAAAGACAATAAAACACATAAAAATCATGGTAATGGCCATCGTATTGCCTTTATTAGAAAGATGATTTAATGCCATTAGTTTTTAATAATCACAATACCAAGATTTTAAAAATAAATTTGCATAATTTGCAAACGTTATTGCGTAAGTCTATTCACTGTGAAACGGCAAACCAATCTGAGCACAAATGAGCTTTCAGCTGTGAAATTGGCTGTAGCCAAAAAGTGTTGCTAATTCTAAAAACATACCTCTAAGGGCCGGTTGTTTCAAGTTGGATTGAAGTAAAAGTTCGTTTAAAGCGTAGATTTTTGCGTTCTCCACCAATCAAACAATCTGTTTCCGTAAAAATCTATGTTTTAAACGAACTTCTATTTTAATCCAACTTGAAACAACGGGGCCTAAGAAAAACACCCTATATTTAAACACTAATGGTATTAAATTATCTTTCCAAAAAAGCCAATACCATGGTTTTTAATTTTTTATTTATATATTAATGTTATATACCTCTAAAAAAACTCCCCTTATAAAAACATTATCTGGTGTTCCTGTGGTGTTTATTATTTTTAATTTCAACTTGTACGCTATAAAACTATTAAAAATTACATTACGACTTATCAATCGAAGCCTTATAGCCAATTCAGAATAGCATTACAGTTTAATTACAACAATTTGCTATCTCGCATTAAAAAATGCATATAAATGAGAACATATTGAGTAATACATTATTAATATTATTATTTAGTATAATCAGTAAGGCCAGTGCTCAGTACAACCGTTGCGTTATAATTAGTTTGAAATGCAACAACCCATAAAATGACTACCTATATATATTGTACGAATGAGGTTTCACGCTGTGTGACTGATATACCTATATAGATTACCCAAAACGCGATGATACAATTATTAGTCTCAGATCTCAAAGCAGCGCACATTTCCTGTGTTTCACAGGATCCGGTGGTTGCAGGGCGGCCAGTATCGCTTCGTCGAACACGTTCTTCAGACCTTTCTGAAATTGAAAATGAATTTAATGATATACATATTAGTGATGGGTCCGCTCTGTACTAAGTGCTATAATGTAGTACTACATTATAATGAAGTGCACACTTCATACTTCAAATTGCACATCACAAATTTTATACTTCAAACTACACACACATCAATTTTGTGAAAATTTTTGGTCAATTTTTATGCAAGTTGATGTAGCTAAATCGTCTTTTTGAAATCTCATCCTGTCAGATTTTATTTTTTGGGAAGTTGATATAGCTAAATCAGGAAAAGTTTGGAAACTGGAACAACCTCCCCCACCCCCATGGACTTGAAAATTTTGTAGCGGTACACTTTTCAAGAAGCACAAGGTCATTGCAGCAGATACAATTTTGTAGTACTACAATTACTTCACTTTATGTAGTTATTCATATTGCCTTAAGTAAGAGTGATAAGCACGTTTTCAAATTATCGGGGTTAATCTATTATGAAATCAACATTTTGGAACTTATGGCAAATTTTGAATTATCGGGGTTCAAATTAATGAGATTTTACTGTATTTTGTGCAAGTGAATAGGTTATTCTAGTGTAGCAAGAATAGGTTTCTGATTCTACTAATAACTGAATTTTTTGCAGCCTTAGTTTTACATTTTTTGTGTTGGAAAAGGGTTATATGTTTGGAATGACAGATCGGTACATTTAATTTGAAAGTTAGGCAAACCAGCATTGAACTATGAGTATTTATTCCATTAAAAGAGCTACAATGGGATTCAAATTCATGCGATACATGAATGAAACATCACAAACCAACATTTAATGTAAAACAAATGTGAAGCGAGGCTCAAAACAAAAAGATTGCTTCCTGCTTTGCTACGGATAAAACAATTTGCTTTTGTTGCATATTTAAGTATGCAACAATAGACTACCAACCTGAGTTAGGGCAGAGCACTCTACATATTTGACAGCCCGCAGCTCTCTGGCCAGCTTCTCACCCTGCTCCATGGTCAGCGGTCTCTGCTTGTTCTTGGCCAGCTTCTCCAGCTGTGCGGGATCATCCCGTAGATCTATCTGCGTGCCGACCAGCAGGAATGGGGTCTTCTGGCAGTGGTGAGTTATTTCAGGAACCCACTGAAATCAGCCGCATACTATCAGAACCTTCAAAGATTTTAAGGTTTATATTACAGCCGGTCGACCTAAATTTGTATTGAAATATATCAGATATTTTATACAAACCGTATCTATACACATCCACATGATTCGTATAAAATATCCATTTTATTTTAATAATTCAATTCCTTTATGTATTTTATTGGCAAAGATTTGTCAATAAAATACATAAAGAAAAGCGTTGACTTGCAAACATAGATTGAACAATGATGTGATTCATTTTATAGGAATATTTAGACTTATTTCATCTGTCCTTTTACAGACTATTATTTATTTCAATATACGATACAAAAAGTACCTTTTACACAATAGTATATACAAGAAATCAAAAGAGTAGTATTATAGCATAGCAAAAAATTACAGTAGGAATTGACAATGTAGTACAGAGAGTTGTTTGAAGGTTTTAACAGTGACATAATTTAAAAAAAGGAGGTGTGAATATTATGTGAATATAGAAAGTATTAAAATAATGTGGTGAAAGACATAATAACGTGGTGGGTTATAGCTACAATTATAGTATAATAAGTAAATATACTGTGTTTGTCAAAATATTGACTATACAGAGCATGGTGGCATGTTATGTGCAGATACAGATATAGAAATTTAGATACAAATAGTCTAATATATCTTGTATATGATTGTATTTTAATATTATTTTTATTATAACTTATTAGAAAGGACTTGTAATTTGTAACTTGTAATTTTCATATACGCTAATTGGATATGTTTCATGAATATAATCTGAAAGAATATTTCAAAATAAACCAAGTTGTATCCATAACTCATCAAATGCCAAATAGTAGACATGTCACTGCTGTGATCTTATATCATTGTTGTTATTGTTGCATCTATGGAACAAATAATTATCTTTCATTATCAAATAATTTACTTCATACATGTGTGCATCATGTAGCGATGCACATGCCCCAACAGTAATGCAAATCCTTGGAGAAGAATAATGTTACTGAATTGCGTTTACGTGAAGGCCACATCTATGCATAGATAGATGATTATAACACCAGCTGCCATTGGGCAGCGCCAAGTGTAAGTTTCCTGTAGAAATTAATTCTGCCGGAATATTCTTTGAAGCTCTGGGAGTGGAGTTATGTATTTGTCTGTCGGTCCATTATTCGCAGCACATACTTGCTACATAGCATTGCACTAATATAATCATGACAGTGAAGTGAGACCCACCACAGACTCGGGGCCGTTCTATGAACAATACTTTCATCTTGATGAAAAATGTAACTTAATTTTGCTTAAAAATATATTCTTTTTATTGTACAACATATTGGAGTTAATTTTGAGACAAAATTTGTAGAAAGTAAACTTAGGCTCGGTTGCGCCAGCAGAAGTAAATTTGGTTCGAGTAACATTGACCCGAGTAACTTTTTTTACTCCCAGATCAGAGTAAACTCGATTTCGGGTTGCACAAACGCCTTTTTTACCGCTGTCAAACCAATCATAAGGCTAATAGGGTGCCAAGCGGAATAAACCTCAAATACCGCATTTGTCTATGGAATTTGATTTATTTCAGTTTTTCACCACTGGCAATACGTACTTTTGCGGTTCAAAACCAGTTCAAACAAACCACTTTATTCTATGAAACAAACCAAACAAACGTCAAACCATCGCTAAAATAACGCGAAATTAAAAGATTCATTTTAATGTTTACAAATTTCAATACGAAAATGACAGCGACAAAATTCAAATGACAAGTACCTATATGGACAAATGTCACATTTTCAAATCAGCTGTGAGAGGACGGCCATTTTTTTTACCAACATTTTTACTTTTACCCATCTATCTTGCAGAGTAAAATAAAGTTACTCATGTATGTACTTCGGCGAGTAAAATAATTTTTACCATCGCTGGCGCAACCCGTTTTTAGTAAAAAGAGTAACTTGAGTAACTTTAAAGTCACTCGAGTAACTTTTTTTACCTTTACTTCTGCTGGTGCAACCGAGCCTTAGATAAAGATGCAACCCGAATAAGTTGTTCAGGTATTCATGGCTGGTCAGGATCTTTACTGCACAGGAAGCTCCAATTGAAAGAGACTTCATTCATCTGCCGGGCGGCCGTAAAGACAGATTATGAATAATGAATTTATTAAAGTGTCACATAGAGCAACAAGAAGTCACAAAAGTCTTTATGATAGATGAACAGCTAGATAACTGCTAACATAACAGATTGCCTAAAAATGTTTTCACGGCCATTCAGAATCTTCTGGTGAGTTTTCTGGGGTCTTCTGGATGACGTTTCAGATCCCATTGCAGGGTCCATTATCAGGGCTGATGTGTTGTTATGAGTATCTATTTATTTATATATGTATTAATCAATACCCTAGAGGGCTTTTACAGTACAAGAAAGTTACAAAGATTTTTATATACCTAACATAAAACACGTTTTACAGTAAATAATTAAAAAATAAATAATAGAAATAAAACATATTTAAGAGAAATGAAAAATATACATAAACAATAATTAGTTCAAAAGTAAACAGTAATAAGTTGAACAAATTAATAAAATAAATATAATTAAACCAATATATATACATACCTGTTAAATAAGACAAAAAAATAAAATAAACCAAAAAAAAAATTTCAAATAGAATTAAAACATATTTAATAAAGAAATAAATAATAATTAGGACAATTTAGAATAAATAAATATATATAATTCATGGGAACAAAAAATAAATAAAAATTTAGTCCATTGAACTTTAATTAGTTCTACCGGCATATTCTAAGTCTTATAAGAATTACTTAAAACTTAGAATATGCAGGAATGCTCCTATAAAGAAAAATGTCTAAGAATTTCGAAAATTGTTTCCAAGGCGATGCACGTGTGTTAACGGTGAACTTAATGCATATTTATTCCTGTAGGTAACTACAAAGAAGAACACTTTGTGATGTATAATTTGTCTTGGTATATTACAGGAGACCATCTGAATCAGTTCAGGGCAGTCCAACATATACTGTAACGAGTTGTCCGTTGACATTTGACGACGGCCGAAAACAAACGCAGGTACATGCCATAGATAAGTGGCGCATGCGCACAGAATGACGGGCCGGTGTGCCCAGTCATCAGATAACAAAGTAACAGACAATTCGAAAGCGAAGATTTTATAAAATTTCTTACCGCAGTAGTGAAACAAAAGCAAAGTGGTTCTTTTAGTTTAAAAACAGTATTTCGTTTTCAGCGATTGTAAAATGTCAGATAAAATGTTGAAGCGATAATAAAGGTTTATTTTACGAGTGATAAGTTACAAAATACGTTTTGTTATTTCGACCGAGCCACGCGCGTAATACATTAAAATTTTTAAATAGGAACACTATGTTGCTGACATCTCTTCTGCATGATAATGCCTTCAAATGTATCGATGACGTTGTGGTTAAGTATTGCCGGCTAAGCAATACCGATATTGTAATCCAATACTTAACCACAACATAATCGACACTCAATAACACATCAGCCCTGATGGACCCTGTAATGGAATACGAAACGTCGGCCAGAAAGGTCGTACAAACACGGCAGATGATCCCAGAAAACTCACACCAGAAGAAATAGATTGTATCTTAACATAAAAACAAATACCGTTAAAATATAATTTAAAAAAAATATAGAGATGCCAACACGGAATATGTGACACATCAATATTCTTACTATTTTCAAAGTAAGCTAAACGTTTGTGCTGTGAAAATAGGAGTAACTTGATGGTCTGGAGTGAGGTTCAAACCTGCGACCTTTGGATCACGAGGCGAGAGTCCTAACCACAAGACCAACAAGCAACTCAATGTGAGCCCAATTATATGTATTATATGTCTAGAAACAGTGAGTAAATGGATTTGTACAGAGAGGGGCACCTTACTGTACCTATTATATTAAATAAATAAATAAATAAATAACTTACCTTTTCCCTGACATTTTCAAAAGAATTTGGATGAACAACGGAGAAGCATACGAGGAAGACATCAGTCTGTGGATAACTCAGAGGTCGGAGTCTATCGTAATCTTCCTGACCTGAAAATAAATTCATTTTAGGAATTACGAGAATTAACAATTATGATTGATGAAGGTTATTTTGTGGTGCAACATATATTTTTTTAAATTAAACTTGGCACCAACACACAATCTCAACTATATTTTCAAGTGTGCGGTTCCTCTCATCAACGGGGGGAAAAACAAAAAAATGTTATTATTTACACCTATTGATGATAGCATCTCTCGAAATCATAGTAATGGTGGTCAAACCATTATTTTAACCACATGGTTTTATATTTGAGATTTGTATCTATCTGATTGACTGGCCAATGGTTGCCCGTCGAATTGTGAAAAATCAGTTACCAATCAATGATACAATCAGATACAAATCTCAAATAAAAGTTAGTGTGTTACCGGTTAAAATACCATCACTAATTAGTCATGATAAAAATACTATTCAATTGTGTTTGTAGTAATGTTTATTTTATTAAAAAAACATATTCTGCACTGCACCCAAAAAATCAACGAGTGGTCGCTTTTAGAATGTTTATAAAAAAAAATATTTAAAAGTTTGACCTTATTAAATTAAGCTTAATCAACACTATTGTTGCACGGATTGCTACTAATTAAAATTAAATTAAATTAAAATTAGCTAATAAACCATAAAAATGTTATCAGTTTCTTGCAGTCTTTTATGAAGTTGTCTGATGTTGTACCCTGCAATGGATTCCTAAACATTGCCCAAATAGATTAGATACACAATGACGATAGAAATAGCCTGAAAACTGTAAGCAGAAAAACATTGATTTAGCCTTCAATGTAAATAATTGCTCGGAGGCGTTCACTTTGTGGAAATCCATCTTAATTAATTATTAACGAAAACACTATTTTTGCGTTGCAACCCATACACCAGATGCACACTCCCACACTTCAGTCTAAGCTCACCTGAAGAAGGAAACAGATGTTTCTAAAACATTTAGTGATATATTCATACCAAATAAAAGTAGTGGAAAAAACCAAGGCGTTTTTATAATAATAAATGGTCCCAATATTTTTAACGAACTAAAAAACATTGACTTTGGGTAATCATATTTTTAATTTTTATTTTATTCTATTTTGGGAAACACACAGTACAATGTAATAATTTTTTTTATATAATATCGAAAAAATATTCATTTAGCATGACCAGTGAAGTTTCCTCGAAGCTGGTAAAAAAAAACTAACCCATAAAAATTAAGTTTTTAATATACTCCCTTTCTCATTTAATCAGGTTTCGTGTCTACACACGCGTCGGGCTAATTACTCATTTGTATTGATTCCAATTTGAAAAAACCATTAAAATTTCGAAAAGTCCAAAATTATACTATATTTATTAAAAAAAATTTAAACGAAAATTTGTTAGATCATTTTTATTGTCGCCACGAGTCTGCTTGCAAACTTTCAGGTCGATTGGATCACGGGAAAAGGGTTAAAAATCGATCCAAAGTTTTTTCGTCAGACAAGCAAGCAGATGCTACGAGTTAAAAGAAAGGGAGTAATGATAAAAAATATGTGATAAAGGTTTAAATTATGATAGGTAATCATTTTAAAGATTTCAATTATGATAATGCATAAAATGGGATAATAACTAACTAACCAACTAGCTAACCATATTCTTGGATTACGACCACAAAACATACATTATAAACAGATAGCAAAATAATTTAAAAAATAAACACAAATAAGTTATGTTAGTTCGTTGAATTATGCTCAAACCATTTAAGGTAATGTATGAAGTCATAACACACAACCCACCTGCGGTATCGAAAAGTCCTAAGGTATAAGGCTCTCCTCCTATCATCACAGTGACCGCGTAGTTATCAAACACAGTAGGGACATATTCCGAGGGAAATTTATTGGTGGTATAGCTGATTAGTAAGCAAGTTTTGCCCATCGTGCCATCCCCGACCACAACACACTTGATTGTCTGCATTATTTTGCCGCTGTCAGCGCGAACTATTTACAACTACAACGAAATATTACTTCTGTATACAATGCGACTTCAGAAAACCCGTGGACTAGCAGCAAGACAGTTTTTATATTTCATAGAACGACCATTTCTAATTTTAAATATACAAAAGCGGATCTAGTATGATTCTAATTTCTAAAATGACAGATATGATCATAGATGAAAATGATTGCAGAAAATCGAGACACCACAAACATTTATTTTATTTTGTCACGAGATAAAGGACCATAAACATGAATAATAAAATGATTATTTTTCGATTCTGAAACCAGCAATTTATTTTCAATGGCAATGCACAAGACAGAAATGTCAAAATTTGGCACGTGTTGTTAAACGAATGTTTTGCCTACTTGGTTAACCCTGTTTATAGGTTATGTGAAGTGTTTAGTCTGTTTTAAATAAATAATATAACATAAGAACGCCGACATGGTTAAAGTAAAGAATAAGAAAAATTTCGGCCAAGCCGATAGATTGCACGCTAAGAAATCTCAGTCCAAATCGAAGCGTAATCTTAATCCATTTGAAGTGCATATAAATAAAGAAAAATTCAAAGTTCTCGGGAAAAAATCTAAAAATGACTGGGGCTTGCCTGGAGTATCACGAGCCAAAGCTTTGAAAAAGGTAAACACTAGTTCTTTTTCTTAATTTATAACAATAATTAATTATTTTATTTAATTAATGATTTAATATAATAATAATATGCATTTACATAAGAACAAGGAAATCATTAGTGTGTGTACATTCCAGCGAAAGAATACTCTTGGACATGAGTTAAAACTAGTGAATAAGACGAATACTTTTTTGGATAAGAGAATCGGTGAGAAAAATGTAGCCCTCAGTGAAGAAGATAAAATCAGTGCCAGATTTGCTGTTGAAAGAATTCAGCAACACAAAATGAAATCCGAAAAGCAAAGCATTTATAATCTAGCGGAGGATGAAGTCTTAACGCATCGGTAAAGTATCTGCTTTTGTTAATCCCTTGAGATTACATACAGATTTATTTCACTTACCAATTATGGATACTAATTTTATGATTTCTTTGTTTATCCACGTTGTTACGATCCCAGTGACATCTTCGAACGGTCAGCATCTGTCATATTTCTTTCTACCAGATGAATGTAGATAAATATACTCTTTTCCCATTAGCCAACTTTTGAGGCCAAATTTGGGCAATAATAAGTTGAAATCATGAAAAATAAACTACTGCACCATTTATAGACCATTATTCTAAAACAATAAAATCACTCTGTGATTTGATATATTATTTAGACCATTTTATAGGGACACCTTCATATATTTTTTTTACAAAATTTTCTTTATTTTAGAGGTCAAACATTGGAGGAGATTGAGAAATTTGATGACCCTCGATCAGATGATGAGGAAGATGAAGAAATGGATAGAAATCAATCTGGAAATTTGAGAGGTAATAAATAATACTTAAATATAACTTATTCTTCAAACGATTTCCCAAGATCAAATTCACTTGACAGAGTGAATCATATTCTAAGCATAGTGAAGAAAATTAAAAAAGGGTCGCTCAGGTGGTTTGGGCGTGTTGAGCAAATGAGTGAGAGAAGAATTGTTAGAAGGGTACGTGATGCAAGTGTTGACAGTGACACCGAGAGCGGCTGCAAAAGACTTAGCATGACCAATTCGAAAGTGCTAGACGACAGTTATATCTCAGTTACCAATCATTGATACATCATCATCATCATAAGCTCGACAGCCCTGGGTGGGCCTTGGCTGAATCCAGAAGTCTCCTCCATTCTTGTCTATCTATTTCTTATGTCTTCCACTTGATATTCGTAATATGGATGTATCATCGATATAATCAGATACAAATCTCAAATAACGATAAAATGTGCAATCGGTCAAAATAAAGGTTTGATCATCACTAATTTGAGGTGTTGTGTTACTTCTAAGCTTTATGTCAGTGAAATTGCCTGTTCTTCAATTAAATTATTGGTAATATACTAAATTCTAATTTGTTATAATATCTTAGTCTTATACATATTTCCTTTCCAGATGGCTTTGTTGCTGATGCCAATTTCGGTGGAGGAGTCCTCACTAGAAATGAAAACAAAGATGGTGCTCTGTCAAGGAAAGATCTTATCGAGCAACTGATTATCGAATCAAAGAAGCGAAAAATGGAGAAACAAAAGTTGAAAGAAGAAACTCTCGACCTGACGGAGAAGTTGGATACAGAATGGAAAGATTTACAGCCAGTTGTTGCTAAAGATTTCAACAAAGCAGTTGAACAAAGTAAACCACCAGAAACTCCATCCATTATTGATAAACTCTTGAGTGAATATGAGAAGAAAAATGAGGATTATGATAAAATGATGAGGGAACTTAAATTTGAACCAAGAGGAACAGTAAGTATCATGAAAGATTTAAGGTTTATATTACAATCATTTGACATATTTAGGTACAGTAAAACCTCATTATTGCGAAATCCAAGGGACCGAAAAATAAAATTTCATTATAAAGAATTCCCACATATACCGATTTTTTTTCCTAATATGTATATTGTACGCCATAGCAAAAAAAAAGTACCGCGTCCTTAAAAAAGATCGCAAAAAGTTTTGATTAAGATCCCGGTTTGTCGGTTTATATGACACAGAATCTGTCACTTTTTTTCTAAAATGAGTAGTCACATAAATTACGTATGTACGCCGTAAAACATTTGAAGTAAAGATCGATCTCTTAAAAAACATTATTTATTTTCCCTAGCTTACTTTTGTATTTATTTAACTCAACTATTTGACTCAAAATAAGAATCTCGTATGATAATTTTGGTGAGAAAATGCCACGAAAACGCCGCATCGGGCCTGTTCCGAAGTTGTTCTAGTTTTCGAAAATGCTGTACACAATGCAATCAATATAAATGTTCAGTTATAATGTAAAAAGTGATAAATTTGATGATAATAGTAAAAACGAAAAATGAAAATTTTTGATAATATTGAGCATAATAAACGATCGTAGAGGCGTTCACAGTTCAAAGCAGCCGTACACATGCGTGCCCTTGACTTTGAGCCCTGACGGCGCGGCGGCTTGCGGGGTTATTTCCCATCGGGTATTTGCACAAGAAACAGCCCGCTCAATATTATTACATATTTTATTCGAACAAACTTTTTTCACTGTACATATTTCGATATATGCATAATCTGTATGAAAATTTTGTTGTGATATTTTTACGTGCTTCTGGAAGCCTATACACATGTGCCTCATTCTAACCTTTTTTTGACAATCGGCAATAAAATTATTGTCCCAACTAGAGTTCGCGGGGATTATAGCAAAATGCTTTGTAGGGGCCTATTAAGATCCATCCAAGGAGAAATTTTAAAGACCTCAATTTGAAAAATCCAAAAATTGCAGGATACCGCCACGCCGCTCGGGGTTTTATTGCCTTTTAAGACGGGCTGGGCTTACGACACGGGCCGCGTTCAAGTCGTAAAACTATTCTGGCTGCCTTTCGCTT
This sequence comes from Agrypnia vestita, assembly GCA_016648135.1. Lineage (NCBI taxonomy): Eukaryota > Metazoa > Arthropoda > Insecta > Trichoptera > Phryganeidae > Agrypnia > Agrypnia vestita. Next base: position 44,454 of record JADDOH010011622.1, read on the forward strand.
GATGAAAATCAATAATATTTTTATCTTCACAAAAAAATTTGTTATATATTTACGTGAATGTATGGATGTGTCTTCGTACGGAACTAAAATTATTTCGTTATACATATTAACGAAATTTCGCTATATATTAGGTCCTTACATATGAAATTGACGTTTAGTATGGGAGGAACATAAAGCCGATTTTTTTTATTATAATATATTTATTTAATCAATGAATGTACCATTGCTATCTATGCACTTTTGCCATCTCATAGGTAGTTCATCGATCCCTTTACTAAAAAAACCATTCGGACGGGAATCAATAAAATCTTTGAAGGCGGTTTGGACTGCCCCATCGGAGTTGAATTTTTTCCTTTGCAAGAAGTTATCCAAATTTCGAAAAAAATGGTAATCTGTTGGGGCAAGGTCCGGAGAGTACGGTGGATGTCTTAGACATTCCAACTGAAGCTCCTCTAATTTGGTAGCCGTCTGTTGTGCAGTGTGTGGTCTAGCGTTATCATGAAGCAGCAGTGGCCTAGAGCGATTAACCAGCCTCGGTTGTTTAGCAGCTAGCTTTTCCATCATGGTTTGCAGTTGCTGACAACAGACATCTGCCGTAATCGTCTGGCCAGATTTAAGAAAGCTGTAGTGAACGACACCAGCACTAGTCCACCAAACGCTCACAAGTAACTTTTTTGGAGTCAATTTTCGCTTGGGGCATGGTTTGGCTGGTTCGGCAGGGTTCAGCCATTGCGATGAGCGCTTCCGATTATCGTACAGGATCCACTTTTCATCACAGGTAATGATTCGATTTAAAATCCCTTCATTATTGTGCCGGTTGAGTAATGCAACGCAGCAGTCAACGCGCGTTTGTTGATTTGCTTCACTCAATTCGTGAGGTACCCACCTTTCAAGCTTTTTCACCTTACCAATTTGCTTCAAGTGGATTAAAACAGTTTTATCACTAACACCGCAGCCTGCAGCTAACTCGGATGTGGTTTGCGATGGATCCGCTTCCACAATAGCCTTCAATTCTTCATTATCAACTTTGGTCTCCGGCCGTCCACGGGGCTTGTTCTGCAGGTCGAAATTTCCAGAACGAAAACGTTGGAACCAAAAACGCACTGTGTTTTCTTTTGCGGCACCGTCGCCATACACATCATTAATCCTTCGAGCCGTTTCTGCAGCACTGGTGCCACGGTGGAACTCGTACTCGTAAATAACGCGATATTTCAAGTTTTTCATTTTGTAAACTGAGTGACGCAAAGAAAAAAACAATTGAGGAAAAAACAAATGAATTATAATTTTCAAAACACAAATACATGAGTAAATAGCTGTATTAATTTGGATTTGGAATTCCTAACCAAAGAGAAGATATTTGAGATCAAATTTGCCAGTACAGCAAATCTCCAATTTCATATGTAAGGACCTAATAGATGCATTTTTGTATGAAAATTTTATTGTGGGGAATTAATTTTGGAAAAAATTCTATATATATCGTTTTTCGGTATAACTGGGTTCGTTATAACGAGGTTCTACTGTATTGAGAAAAATTATATTTTATACAACTGTGTTGATTGGATTTCTATATTGTTTGATCTGCTCAAAATTTGTTTTTATTCCAATAAGTCTCACTGTAATTTTAGCATAATTTGTGTTTAAAAATGTTCTTAGGTTTTGAAAATAAAATTGCTGTTTCATAAAAGATAAAATGGTCTTTGAAGATACATATATGGCATATAAAATTAAAATAAAGATTGTTTTGAGCTTCACACTGATGGGGTTGCCTTTGGCAAAAAAATATGGCCAAGAAACTGTTTATTTTAAAATTAGGTGTTTTCACTAATTAAGTTAATTTTGAACAACAAATATATATATATATATATATATAATATTATCTATATATTATATATATATATTGTTAAAGAAGGCTTTCACGGGTACAATATGTGTTAGTTCTAACTACTTTGGGGGTAACCCGCGTCAAAATTCTGGTCGTCAGGACCAGTCGTCTGCGACGTTTCAGTGAGATCTGTTCGAAACGTCGGCAGACGACTGGTCCTGACGACCAGAATTTGACGCGGGCTACCCCCAAAATAGTTAGAACTAACATAATAACATAAAAATGATATTTGTGATTCAATGATGTGATGAAGATTTTTACGTAATTTTATAAGTCACAGTGTTATCACAGAAAAAGATTAAGAGCTTTAGACTAATTTTTGAAGCAGCAATCAATATTTTTTTACTTCTTCAAATGTAGCAAATTTATTTTGTGGTAACATAATTATAATTAATATAAATTAACTTTGTTTAAACCACTTATTAATTGAAAAAAAATCAACATGTTTCGAAGCCAATGGCTTCATCAGGAAAACATTATTTTTATTATTAATTATTTTTGTTTTCCTGATGAAGAAGCCATTGGCTTCGAAACATGTTGATTTTTTCCAATAAATAAGTGGTTTAAACAAAGTTAATTTATATTAATTATTAATATTTTTTTATGTTAGCATTTTGAAATTTTGTAAATGATGGTTTGTTTTAATCTTCTTTCAGCCTTCAGATCGACTTAAAAGTGAGGATGAAATCGCCAAAGTAGAAAAAGAGAAGTTGGAAAAATTAGAACAGGATAGACTTGCGAGAATGCACGGTACTGCCAACTTCAACAACGCAAAACCAAAACATCGGTAAATTAATTTCCATTATTTATTTTTGTATATTTTATTGCAAACCAGTTATTAGCTCGCATGTGCCTGCTGTGGGTATCTGAAGATGTGGATTCTGTAGCACCAGGAATCTATGTAAGGTTCCACTTTATGCAACATCTTGCTTCGATAGTTTTCATCAGCCAATCCAGCAGAAATCATAAAAACATTTCTTCTTTCTCTTTACTATTTTTTATAAAAAAATTCCACATTTAAATAATTGAGTATAAATCTTTGCCAATACCACAATATACCCACAGTACTTTATCTCCGGCCTGTCGGCGAGTTATAAGCGTACTCTTGCGTTGACGCTAGGGTTGTCACTTTATTTTTACTCCCTTTCTTTTAACTCGTAGCGTCTGAGAATCCGACGCATAAGGTAGACACTAAACCCGAATAAAATAAAATTTCTTTTAATTGTTCAAAAATTGATGTGCCGATTTTAATGTTTATGTGTTCCTTTTCAAACTCTTTGCGAAAGACCTGCTCCATCCTCTCTATATTGGCAACAAAGTCATGAGTAAATTTCGATCTGTCGCATAATTTCTGTAATTAGTATACCTAGTTTCTGCACTTAAATTGCAAAAATGCTGATTAACATCAACGTAGACTTTTAAAAACTCACAGTCTTTGTGATAATCAACACACCTTTTTAGTAAAGCACCACAAACATAAAAAAGGCATTTTTTTCAGGAAGCGCATTTTTTTTCTAAAGCGGCGGCTGCGAGCGCGAATGGCACCGAAGGCACGGCTCTTACTGCCGCCGCCTTGTGCCCCCATATTCTATGTCAATGTGTGCGTCACAGTGCGTGCGTACACGGCGCCGTGCACGCACGCACACATTCTAATGGGTAGCGGCCAGTTTGTATGAAGACGTATTACTGTTCTTAGTATACTGTGCCAATACTGAGCAATAAGATTTAAAATTCTAGCCATAATCCACGACTATGGCTAGAGTTTTTATTTTTGACTGTTTTTATATAAAACTTCATATTGTCACAGGATCGTGGCTGTGGGAGGCAAATGAAACACTTGAATTTAATATGTTCTTTTGACACCTACATTCCTGCTTCCACCCCTGTTCTTCCATCAGTTCTGTTCCTCCATTTGTTTTTCGCATTCCTGTCGCCTATGGTCTTCTTCTTCCTTCTCCTCCTATCTTAAATATTGTAGTAAATTTGTATCAAGGTAATTTAATTGATTGCAGCTCAGCAGATGACTTGGACGATGATTTTGAAGTTGATTCAGATCCAGAGATGATGGTTGCCTATGATTCCGAAGGGAAGGTGATTATGCCGGAAAGATTTGAAAAGCAGAATGGTAATTCAAAATTTATTTACATATTATGTCTTATCTAGCAGCCAGGTTTGATGTTTGCCAAACTTTGAAGATACAACAAACTACTTGAATTTGGAAGACAATTTGTTTTTTTTTTAAATTAAACAAGTGCTATTTAAGCATGCTATATTATAGTGCATATAACATTAAATGCCAGTCTATTTTCTACGCAATCCTGCACCCTTCGACTGATTTAATTCAAATTTTACACAGTTATTCTTTAGGACCCTTCGCAAAACATAACCCCCTGGCTACCCTTCCCCTCTCAGTGCCATCCATTTCAAATTTCGCTCAATAGCACTCTAGGACCTTGAGGTCAATATAGCCAACCAACATTCAAATAACCCAACGCAAATAATGATGAAAAAAAAAAAAAATCATTTTCTTTCTAACAATGTCCATCACTAATGCTACCAGATGGCGCAAATAATTAATTATTAAAATATGAATGAGTTAAAAGATATGCATAATTCTCTATGTAACAATGTCCATTGCTTACACTGCCATGTGGCGCAAGTAATGAGGTAAAAAAAAGCAAAAAAATGCATTATTCTCTATGTAATCATGTCAGTCACTAACGCTATCGAGTTGCCATACTATGCTAGATGACGCTGTTGCGGAAATCAAAATATAATAATTTCGTTGTCAATTGGTCCGTATCTTGCTGAAAGTACAATTTAAGACAATTAGAGTGTGACACGCAGGCGGCTTAGAGGGTCGTTATTAATTATTATGTCATTTTTGACATTTATTGCCAGTTCAAGCATAAGAACAAATTTTAAAGTTTGGCAGCACTCAGTTATTTAGACGGATGGGGATGGTATTTTAAACACGGAGTGTTTATAATAACTAAATGCGAATCGCGAAATACTGGGCATGGCTGTTAATACAATAATTTATATAATAATGTATTAAACCTGAAATAAAAACAACTGACACCGTTTTTTACATTAATCTTTGGTATGCCGAAGCGCGGATCAGCGCTACTCCCTGTAACAGCGCAAATCCGCGCTTCTATGCCCGCATGCATTTTTTCCATTTATCTATTGTAATATTACGGAATAAAGCTCAAAATCCCTTCACATGTATTCTTACTGAATGAATGAAGGTTCTCAACCAATCAGTACGGTGTAAAAATGTTAAAATTCATTCTTAGAATGTCATTTTTTCTATGATCGGCGCGAAAGGTGTGCGGTGTTTTTTTATTGTTTATTGAAGTAATTGCTGATAAAAGTGTCTTAAGTTGTTGTTGATTTTTTATTTTTATTATTTTTCAATAGTTTGAAGTGAAGACGTTTTCAAAAATGACGTAAATCTTTGAATAAATTCACATAAAAGTTCTCAGTGTCCATTGGTAGTGCGTGAGTCTTGTTTTCGGTTATTGTAACTAACTAACGCCGTTTCTCCGTGGGGGTAGGTAGAGAGGATGGAGCGCCATACACTTCTGTCCTGACATACAACTCTCGCCTCATCCACATTCATACATCTTCGCATGCAAGCTCGACTGTTGTTGAGGCTTTGAATGGGACCATCCCCACCCATTATTTCACATTTATTGTGAATCATATATCGTATGTAAGATTTTGTTTCGTAGATTATGGTTTTGGAAACTTATCTTTTCAATAAATCTTAGTTCACTCCAAATTTGTGTTCAAATGACCTTGCCTCGCGTGCGGATGATGCTCAGTTTCAAATATGTTTTTTATTCAGTTTATTGATATTATATTACATTGTTTGTCAGTATTTTATTTTATAATCATTATCCTCGGGTAAGGCAATACTTAGTATGACAAGTCGAAAAAAATTGTTATAGTATAAAAATTTACAATAAAAACTTTAGTCATGTATCATTAAGAAATTTTTTAAATAAAAAATAATCAAGTAAAAATAGCGCTTTCGTGTATTATTTAGTGCGGCACACAGCGTAAACAACATCTGCCACGCCGCGGCACACCAAAGGTTAATCTTTGATTCTTTGACTTAAATTGTATTTTTTTTATGATTTATAGATGATAAAAGTGGTGAAGATGATAATAGTGATGAAGATGGTAATAGCGGTGACGAAAATGACGACGATGAAGGCAGTGGGCTAGACGATAATGAGGCAGCAGATGAAAGTGATGATGACTCATTGTGCGATCTGAGAGAACCTGACCAGGGGGAAACGTCATCAGATGATGGCGAAGAAGCAGAAGAAAAAGATGGAAAAGACGACAAAAACAAAAATGAAAGGGTACTAAATATATCAGGAACAAATAAACTTAAAAATGAAATTGATTCAAGCACTGAGAAATGTGAGACAATCAAACCCAAGGAAGAGAGAACGAGAAAAAAAAGTGAAACTATTAAAGAGGAAGAGCCAATTAAAAAAGAAAATAATGTGAACTCCGAAGTTGATAAAATTAAGGCAGATCTCATGGCGAGAAAGACGATGATGGAAAAGGCAGCGGCAGAACTGCCGTACACATTCAGTATGCCTAAAAATTATGACGCTTTACAGGTATGGGTTATTTTGTTTTTATTTAACATACAGATCATTAGTGGCCCTGACTTATAATCATATTGTGACAATTTGAGAAATAACATGTTTCAGAATATACTTTTTACAGTTGTGATATTAGAAACTATGTATAAAATAAAATTAAGAGTCATGTTACGCATTTAATTTCCAAGTTATCATACGAGGTATAAAATCACCGCGCAAATATAGAGTACATGGATTACAGGACCAATGAATCCTGTATTGTGACACACAGTGGTTCTTATAATGGAATACTTATTACGAATTTTGTCTATGGTAAGTATGTGTTATTAGGAGACAGTTTAAGTTTACGTTTTAATAGGTTCTTTTCTTAGTAGATAGTGTTTGCAATACATTCTAGGACATATGTAGGATAGTTTCGTAACAAAAAAATGCAACAAAATTGTCAACACCTTAGTCTGTATATATAGGTTAACTGCCGAGCGGATTCATGTGACTCTTAATAAAAAATATATTTCCCTCTCATTTGCTCATTGGCTCCATGTAAAAGACAGGTGACAACATAATGAGATGATCACATCGAAGCTAATCCCAGTTATAAATATACTACCTTTTTGCATGAGAGATACTACCTACCATATTCTAATTTTCAAATATGTATCTGACATTAGAAAGGTGTATTTTCAGAACAAAATAGACTCATCCACGTAATTCTCATATACATATTTCCAAGAAAATTAATATTTCTCAACAGTGTAATGATACTCTTTCCTTTCAAATTGCACTTTGCGTAATACATATTAAAAATTAATTTGCTTTAATTCAGGCCAAATATAATAACTAAAACGTTACAATTTTTTTTCTAATTTCTGCAGTTTTAATCATTTTATTTGAGTTGTATCATTTTTAATATTCAATATAAATTACTTTCATAATAGTCTAACGTTTAACAAAAGACAAGCCAGAAATGTTGAAAAAAAATGAAACTTTGATGTCGCTTTTCTCCGTAACTGTTGACAGTTCAACCAAAGTGTGAAGAATACTTTCTAATCAAAATTGAATGAAGGAAACCCTCCACCCCATAGTTTTTGATATATTTTATGTCGTTACTTTTTTTTTTCAGGAGTTACTGGAAAAGCATCCTCCAGATTATCAATTTATTATCGTAGAAAGGATAATCAAGTGCAATCATCCAAAATTAGGCGAAGGAAATAAAGCTAAACTTGGCACGCTCTTTGCGTATCTTTTGCAGTATGTGAACGACCTCTTTTGTGAAGAAACCATCTCCAACGAAGACGATTTACTAAATTCATTCAGATGCTTCGACAGGCTGAGCAGTCATTTCTTTGATTTGGCCCAAATGGACACGGAAAATACTAAAACCTGCATTGTTGGAATTATTAAAGAAAAATATGAAGAGTATAAGAAAAAGAGCACGGTATTCCCACAACTTGACACGCTCATATTTTTAAAACTGGTATCCCTGCTGTTCCCCACATCGGATTTAAAACATCCGGTCGTGTCGCCGTGTTTCATTTTCATATCTCTAATGTTGACAACGTGTAAAGTAAAGAGTAATAAAGACTTAGCCAGAGGGCTTTTTGTTACAACGCTTGTGTCGGAATATACAGTGCTGTCGAAAAGAATTCTGCCAGCCGCTTTCAACTTTATCAGAGGGTTGCTATTTTTGTGCATCCCCACAATGTTGGACCATCAAATTAAAGTCTTGTATCCGTTCAAACCGTACGGTCCAAAAAGTAATTTGCTAGTTTTAAACGGCAACAGCGCTGATTCCGATGACTCCAATCAGTGGAAAATGCAGGCTCGACATTTGATCAATGATAATCAAGACGACGACTTTAAAATCAGAGTTTTGGTAACGGCAATCAAAATATTGAACGATTTCTTTCAACAGTCTAGTGATTTGGCGATACAGCCGGCACTTTTCGAACATCACGTTGATCTACTACCGAGAATACCGAAGACTAATTACCCGAGATCCGTCGTAAAGCTTTTAAATGAAACAGTCGAGACTATGGAGAAAGTACTCAAGAACAAGACATTTGAACCTCTGGTAGCGGAAAACAAAAAACCAAAATCGTTGAAGCTTTATGAACCCGCCATTGAAAAACAGTAAGTGTTATTTCACCTTACCATTTGTTTACTTTAAAACACACCTGGTTCATTGCCTATTTCAAAAGTCATCACAATTTTCTCCGCGAACTTTAAAAGCAATCCTGTGTTTAAATCTTTTATCTTATTAAAAAATCAAAAATGTACCACAAACATTGTGGCATTTTTTGTCTAATTTTTGATATTTAAATAAATAAATAAATTTATGGAGGTCAGTGCACAGAACACGTATGTATCATTTCAATACATATATGTATATTCTTACTACATATTTATGAATTCAGCTAAACGTCTGTGCGTTGAAAAATAGCATTTGCTAGTCGGTAGTGAGGAATTACTAGGCAAGAATCTTAAAAACAAAACCAATAAGCATGGCACTTTTGATATTTCAAAGTTTCATATATGTGATGGCATTGATGTTGTGAGCTGAAAATAGTTATGTTGACCTATAAATTCCTGTGGAATAAGCTGTATGATTATAATGATGCCGGAGCCCACTGTCCAAGTATTTGCTGGTTCAGATGAAACTTTCATTTCATAATTAAGATACATAATCCAATGCGTCTATGTTTTACCAATTCTAAAACAGGCACAGAAGAATTCTAAAACAGAACAAAACATAAGCAAATACAATATATATGTAATATTATTTCTTTCGTCTCTGGCTGAGACTTGGTCTGAATCTCGCAAACAACCAAGGAAATGTTTCCTCTTGATCTCAATCTTGAAGAGAAGTGTTCTTCTCCTGTCACTTTTCTTTATTGCATAAAATAATTAACTGTTTGATTCTGAAGAGGATATTTCCTTTGTCACAAAATGGAGTTACAATAGAAAAAATATTAGAAAATAGATTTTTCTCCTCCCGGCCTTTAGAAAACCAACCATAGAAAAAATGTAAACTAAAACAAATGCCACCTTCCTTCCTCTAGTGTACATAGATGTCGCCCTCGGGCGAATTAATAATTAATACCACAAACAAATACAGGTGTTGCCCTAACACTATTTATGTACTACATTTGTTGAAAAGAATTCATTGCACAATCTCCACCTACCTGAATCTCTCTGTATGTGTTATTTCATTGTTTTATATATTTATACACATTGTAATTTTTTTTAGATTCAACGGAAAGAGTAAAAAGAATTTGTCTCGTGAGAAGATAGAGCATGAGAAGTTAGTGTACAAACACAAGAAGGAAATGAAGGGTGCCTTGAGAGAAATAAGAAGGGACAGATCATTCATTGGTGCAGTTAAACTAAAGGAGAAAATTCTTAGGTATGGACAGAAATATTTATCTTGCATCAACAAAAACAAATGTCAAATTATGTAAAACTCCACTTATTTGAAAAATTCAATTAAAAAATCCGTAACCATAACTATTCGATTCTAGTTACGGTTATGGATGGACATTTGAAATTACGTATTATTATTACATTAACACAAATTCACTTGGGTCAAACCACTACATATATATATTTTTTTGGTAACACCAACCAGTTTCGGAACCACTGTTCCTTCTTCAGGGAAAACTACAAATTAAACAACAAAATATGGGCAATAATATTTTTTTTGCAACTCGTTTTTGTGTGTGCCTGCTGTGACATTATATTCATCAATCAACTTTCTTTTGTCTGTTTTGAGAGTTTTTTTTTAAATTATTCAAGTTTAATGTAAATTTCTTTCTAATTCATTTTTACATTTTAACAAACAGACCGATAACAGGATGACTTGTTATCAATCTGTATACATGTCAATAAAGTTATTGACCCTGATAGATGGTCCTAGAGTGACATTGGAGTTCAAAGTATAAATATTTTCTGAAAATTAGAAAGATGACATGATTACACAATAACATTTGCATATGAATGTTAGTATATTCACTTTTATTTTACAGTGACAATATTCGTAAAGAAAAGGTCAAACGAATCTACTCCGAAGCGTCCATGCAGCAGGGTGAACTTAACGCTATGCAGAGGAGTAAAAAGAAAAAGAAATAGATTTATAATAAATTATTTGTTTATTCACATTATGTATTTACCACATCTGTTGTAATAAAATTAAGTTACAAAAGACTAGTATTTCATTTCCCGTATTCCACCCGTAACTTCAACAATACTAACATTAAATATGCATAATAAACCTCAACTTTAATTATAATTATTTGTTTACTGTATTTTCCACCCGCAACTTAAAGGAGACCTCTTATAATATACATAATAATATAAAATACATTTTCATTTTTTAATAATTTAAATGAGTATTCTCATCATCACAAGAAATGTGTGAAAATGTCTCCGGAAAAAAATCATATTTTCAAATTTACACAAAATAGTCAATAGGTATGTGCAGTCGCTGTGTGCTGAACATAATAGGGAAATTTCACATATCACAATTACCAATGAAAAAATGTATATGAAATAGATTCATAAATATTAATTGTATTCCATGAATCAGTATGGATAATGTGGAGTAATTCATCATTTTTATTATAAAAATGTTTAAAAATGTGACTTTATTAAAACGCACATGATTGGTCGTGACAAATCAGCTCGCGCATTTGGTATAGTACCGTAGTGTTTGTATATCAGTGTACCATACAATTGTGACGTGCGTACTCGTGCTAGTGAAATGACATGTTTTGGTGGGAATTTAAAATGTTGAATTTAAAAATCACTTTTATTCTCTCAGAATATACAAACAAAAAAAAAGTAGATGTATTATTTAAAAAAGGAAGAGACTGCCCTCAGAAAAGGTGCGCAGATATTATACTTGTCGTGAAAGGCCCAAAGGAAAGAAGACCGGAGAACCTTTGAAGAGGCCTACATCCAGCAGTGGAGAGATGAGCGAAGAAGAAGATAAAAGCAAAGGCAGCATTCAAAAAATTGAAGAAAAAATTCTTGAATGCAGTCTCCGAAGATAACCAATTTAGAATGTACAGAATCCTGTATTCCTTCCAAAACCATATTTCCAAATCACTATTAAAATCACAGACAACAATATTCTTGACTGTAAAAAGCATTGATGTCGCATTGAAGCGTTGATGTCGATTTTAGACTGAAAAATCATAGCAAAGACAGCAACATCCAATTATGTAAATAGCAAAAGCAGCAATGTCCACTGTTTGGTAGCAAATACAGCAATGTCATATTTAAAAATAAATATTTATTTATATATGTGTATAAAAGGAAAACTGAGGTGGCAATTGTTTTTAAAAACTTATTTCCAATAAGACGTAGGTTTCATAGATTCCAGAGAAATCTCCTTTAGTAGTGACAGGATTTTTTATAGAATATATATTAGAATATGACGTAATGGTAACACACTTTCCCGGAAAGAGGAGATCTGGGTTCGAGTCCCGGTAGCAGACAAAATATTTATCGTTGATTTGATTTCTCTGCATGTCTTTCTAATTGGTTAATATAATAGATTTGGTACAAAACATTTAGGTTACTAAGGTATAGTGACCACCCTTATGAAAGAATATTAATATCCTCTAACAATGCCCATTCAACTTTCAACAATTTGACTTCTCGATAAACAATAATTAACTATGAAATAAAAATTATTGAAATGCATTATTTTGAATTTATAACGGATGGTGGAGTGGGGGAGAATTATCGGGGAGGAGGAATTGTATCATTTTACATTTTAATGAATTTAGAATTAATAGTATTAAACTTAATTTGGAGTGTGTTAAATTAATATCTGGGGGAGAAAGTGGGGCAAAGGGGGAAATGACGCCTACATTTTCCACAGGGTCCTGAAGAATAAATATGCAAAATTTGGGTCAGATCTTATCCAGATATATAGTTATACAGGTATAGATTGCATATATTTATATGCATTTTAATTAATATTATTTCAATTACGGACTTGTGTCAATGACATGAAGGTATGCTAAACAAATTGGTCCCGTCATGCTCGTTATAACCAAGTTTGTTTGTAATTTGTTTATTCGAAATATCCAGGCATACGGATTGCGGGAATGATGTACAAATGAAGAGAATTATATTTGTATATACATATTAACTATATCTCAATTATTTATTTTCTTTATGAATATTGGGATTGCTAACTCTTTAAAAAGTTAACAATGCTTACAATACTTGTATGATCATTCACTTCCTATATGTTGAAGCATGTTTTTTATGATTGGAACAATTTGTTTCCTAGACGCTTTAACGTTTTTCTGCAAAAAATGTTCACAGTTATCAGTTCCATGTGACGTTTTCTCCAAATCCAAACATGGTTCAGTGGCTTTGAGTAAGGTTTCAACCACTTTTTCCTGTAGTTTGCAATCTTGTAATGAATAAACTGCTAAATCTCTTACAACTACGTTGTCAACTACTACCAAACCCATCACCAAGGTTGTTGTCGTTTTATAATGCCTGCAAAAATTTTCTAGAGCCGCACGGCTATCATCTCTGCCAAGGAACTCTTCTACCAACATAGGCAATCCGGGTATCGGAAATTTTTGTATTATTTTCATATCCCGGCTTAACAATTGTAAAGAATTCAGAGAAGAATGATCGGTTCTCGCAGCTAGCAGCTCTGAAAACACTTTTGATCTGTATGCTTCCGCATCTTTGATTTCTAAAATCTTTTCCAGTTCGTCGGCCATCTTGAAATCTAATGGACGCGCTTTATCAGCAGAAGGACTGAAATTTGCAGTGTCTAACACTATTGTGCTGTGAAGTAAAACAGCTGCATCTCTGTTTTCATTGAAGAAATTGTGACCTTTTCCACTGTTGATAATCTCTGAACACACCAATGTTGTACAAGATCCCACAGTAGTTACATTTGCTTTGACAGAACTGTCATATTTCCAACTTGATTCATCTTTCGGCCTGTGGTCCAAGATGGTCGTCACGTAAGGCATCAAACTCGAGAGTCCATCTGTAAGGATATGATGATCAACGAGAATCAATTGAAAGTTACAACTCGCTGGCAAAGCTTTAATATCTAAATCATCCAGACATATGAGACTCTCTAATTTCATGCCGACTTTATTCAAAAGATAGGTAACTTCAGTCTTAAGAGGCAGTTCCTCTCTAAATATGTTAAAGACCGGTATAAATATTCTGTTATCTTCAATATCTGTTCGGCTTTTATCACACCAATTTAGAAAATACGCGTAAACAATTGATGATATTGCAGAATCTAGGTCGCAAGATTCATTCCCGAGCACTGTTAGCAATTTTTGAGTTTTAGTAACTGCTCTTAAAACAGTCTTGAGGTTATCGATAAACACATTCATTTTTAATTTATTAATAATAGATAAATACTATTACATACAACAAAATCGATTTACATATAAACCAAATTTTCCACGCACTTTGAATGTCGTAAATCGGACTTAAATCGAACAAACTGTAAATGGCACTCGTGTCATAAATAATTATTATTTATTGCGTTATGTCATCTGCGTAATATAATATGTGATATGATCGGTATGATATAATATCGTGACATCGTTCGCTACCCCCGCTACCCAACGGTTCGATACTCGCACGATCACCGCCACAGAATATAGACCAAAATAGAATGGCAACTGTTATTTGCAAAGTGACATCTTGCGACTATGGGAGATATTATTATTTATTTATATATTTGTCCTTTTTTTCTTTATTTATTTATTTATTTCAATTAAATGAATATTTAGACCGTATTCTGAAAATAGCAATATTGCTATTTCTGTATCTTGACAGTTATTGTATAACATTATAATGCTGTTAATTTTAACGTTTTAAGTTTGACAGGTTTGAAATTAACGAATTCAAATAATCAGATAAGCTCTAAAACGTAAACAAACGCTAAGTTATTCACATATTATGAATAACTTATTTTACTTTCGTTTATTTACGTTTTAGAGCTTTCTGATTGATTGAATTCATTAATTTCAAATCTGTCAAACTTAAAATGTCAAAATTAACTGCATTACAATGTTATAAAATAACTGTCAAGATACAGAAATAGCAATATTACAATTTTCAGAATACGGCTGTTTGTTTCTGAAAATGAAAATAAGGTTTAACAATAAAAGATGGTACATTTAATTAAAAATGTATTATCCGTCAATTCTATAATAAGAGTCAGAAAAAGAATTGGCAAAGAAAACTGACAATTATTTTTAAATTAGTCAATATTGTTACAGAATATTTTTTAAATTTTACACACTACCTTTCTGTAAAAGAAAAATCTCATGTTTAGAGCAGGAATATGTTTACATAATGAACATAATTTCAGATTAAAATACATGATTTTGTTTTAAAAACAATGTTCATATTTAAAATTCATTCAATTCAAAAACATAGAATTAATATTTTTTTAAATACCAAAACTCGCAAAGAAAATAAAAATTCAATATTATATATTTTGTAATTATTAATATTTTAGAAAATAAAATGTAAAATTGATCGGTAAATAATTTACACCACAAGCTACCATTTTAATAGGTAAAGGAAATCAATGATTTGTGATGATTATACAAAATAAGATTACACTTCGTATTCATGTGGTAGTTAATTTTCATTGCCTGTTAATAATATTACTAATATTATTTAAGTGATGTGATAAAAAAATGTAACATTCAAATAATATATTTTTTAGATTCAGAATGATTGTTTTAAGTACAAATATACAAAGGAAAAATTCAACGAATATTGATTTAAAAAAAACATTGCAATAAATTCCTACCCAATTCGATATAAAATATTTGGGAGCAATTATAAATCATAAACTAAACTTTACATTGAACACAAAATATGTAACAAAAAATAGCAAAATGAATTTCACCCTTGGAAAGAATCAGAAGAGATCAAAACAGAATTGTGCAAAAATATATCATATAACGCAATAATTGTCCCCCGCATCAACTACTGCGGCAGTATACTATTTCTGGGTTGAAGAAGAATTGAAAAAATAACAATACTCGAAAAGAAAGCATTAAGAATTATACTAAAAATAAATCAATACACAAGAATTAAAGTGGTGCTAGAAAGTTTACCAATAATAGACAAATAATTAAATTTAATTCTATTTCTACTTATGTATAAAATTAATAATGGATACAACATCTTTGAAGTATTAAGAAAAAACAAACACAAACACTGCACTGCACAAGAGAAGATGAAAAGATTACATTAAAAAAAAATCACAAATTTTAATCATGCACAGTGCTATATATAAAACTACTACTACAACGAAACTATACATAAAACTACCAGGGACATTAGAGATGTAAATAATATAACAACTTTAAGAGGAAACTAAAAAAATATGTGATACTTTAGTTAGAATAAAATTTTAAATAATTATATGTAATGCTGTATATATAAAGAAATATAAAATTATTATATTTCCTATTTAAAGAATAAATTTTTAAAATAATAAAAAAAGGTTAGGAATATCATCTAAATGATCAAAAGTGTGAAGATATGATAAACAGAGTACATTCTAATGGGTTGACAGTATTTTCAACGATTCTTACATACATATACATTACACATACATAATAATTATTCTGGATACACAACAAAAAAAGTATTCTTTTCAATTGTCATTTTACACTTCAATGTTCAGAATAATTATTTTCAATTAAATAAGCGTATACAAGAACAGATATCAATAAGACATCATTTACAATGCATTGCAAATAATATAACCGGTCAGTAAGATCAAGCGGTTTGAAACTAAAAAAGTAGAACAAATGATTTAATATTTTTTATGCTTATAGCGTTAAAAACCACACATATTTTTTTTAAACGTCTAATGATTTCGATACTGTATTATATCTTCATCAGGACGATCGGACAATAACTTCCATAAGTTTAATTTGTAAGGAAAAAAGGCAAACAGTGTTAATGATCGCAAAATTATACGGCTTTCTCAAAATTCACAAAGGAAACAGCCCCATCAGATCAGCAGTATCCCAATGTAATGCAATTCCCCAACATTCAAAATAACTTCAATCATTACAAAAATATTAAATAACTCCAACGTATTTAAACCAAAGTATACAATTAAAATTTCATGTAGTCAATACCTTAAAAGATATTGAATGAAAAGTTAGTATCATTTGATATTGCAAGATCATTCATTAATGTTCCCATTCAGGAAAGCAAAACACTAATTTTAGATATACTAAAAACACCAGATTTGTCGGAAGGTCTAAATGATTTATCTCTTTTATAAAACCTTGTCTCAATCAAAATATAATAAAATAGTTATATTATGCTGTACCCATTGATAAACCTTATAAGCAAATATAAGGTTTATCGATGGGTGCATGTGAGGCAATCCAAATCCTTGCAATATTCAAAAAATTCTAAAACAAATAATTGAAAATCAATTTGATAAAGAAATTTATAACATCTAACGCCGATATCTCAAAACTGCATTTTTCACTTAATACACTAAAGTACTCATGGTTCGATATTATTATGCACATTATTTTTACATTTCTAATAATATTTTACAAAGTCCACTGTCTGTGAAGCCTCTTTGTCGATGCTTACATCTGCATGGATTTTTAAGAATGCTGCTACAGACCGGTTAGGCAGCAACGCTTTCTTTCTTCTTCTTCTTGATTTTAACCTTAAAAATAATACAATCTGTTAAATTTGACAACGCTGGAAAATGACAGATGAGTGTGTCCATTTTTAACTAAATTTTATTAACAATTAAATTAAATTAATGGGTATTAACAATTAAATTAAATTAACAAGTGTGGGAGAGTGTGTCCATCTTTAATTAAATTTTATTAACATAAACATACTTTAACTAAATTATTTATTTTGTAAATTTATTTTATTAATGTTGTAAACATTTATTAATGTATGTATTGTGTATTAAAAAAAATACAACACAAGCAATCATTGTTTAAAAAATATTTAGTTATAGATTATAGTTGTATATTCTTACCCTCATCTCCTTTGCTGGAGCTGGGTTCTGAGGATTCCATTGAGATATTCATCCGTCACACCAATATTCATCTCCTTGGACTTGAATCTGTAGACATAATAATTTTACTTATCATTTACACATGTCAGTGGGAAGTTCTGTTCTTTCTAAAACCAGCAGTGAAATAATAATAACTCTTAATTAATAATTGTATGCATGTTATACAAAGATAATGATGTAATAATAATTAACCATAATTTTTTTTTGTATTTTAATCATACGGAAAACTTGGACAAATGAGTCAACAGTATTGAGATTTTATGGGAAACATAGCCTGTAAATTTATAGGAAACAAGATTTTGGAAGGGATAAAATAATACATAAAATCTAGAATTCGGTTAATTTTAAATTAGTAATCCTCTGTGACTACATTCAAAACAATTTTTTGGATATTGCTGCCTTCGCTTTTATACCCTATGTAAATTAGTTTTCCTTTGTAAAATAACTTTTTCTAATAAACTTTCAAACACAATTATAATAAAACATTCCAAATATAATTAATATAAATATAAAATACAATCACTCACGTGTATTTTCGGTTTCAGTATGACAGTTCAAAAGGACGATAAAATATTTCGTTTTTGTAGCAGATATCCTTTGTGAAATGTCAATATTCAGTTTCATATCGAAACAAACATATTATCAGAGGATGTCAATGTCGGAGGCGGTGACGTGGTAGCGGGATTGTAAAAAAATAAACAAGCAAAATCGCCACAAAATAAAGACATATTTGATATTTTGAAAAATTAAAATGGCGTCGCAAATCGTGAACCCACAGAATATAGACCACATAGACCAAAACGTGAACCACAGAATATTTGTGAACAGTGTAACCAATATGAACATTTTGCGAAACCAACATTAATACCACTACAATAATTGTTAAAATAGTTGGCAAGGGTAGGTAAGTACTGACACCAAATTAGAACCGCCGAAAAATGAAATTTAAAAAAATTCCCATAAAAGAATTGATGCCATTATAACGGAATCGAAACTTTATGGATAGAGTGCGCAGGCCCTGATCACCGCACGATTAGCACAGTTGTCAAATCTGTCAAATTCAAAATGAAAATAAAAATACCGAATTAAATCTTGTTTATGGTCTTTATCATAGATGATAAGATAATATCAGATAATATTGATGCACCGGAATATGACGCGAACCAGGTTATTAATTTTGTCCTAGGGCAATACCGAAATCAAAGCGCCCATGTTTCGAAGATCACGCGCCATGTGGTCACAGCCGGTCATGTTCGATCTTTTGTTCGAGACGAAATATGTGACCTATTGTTCAAAAAAATAACATTGCGACGGACGATCGTCTTAGGATAGCCCGCCATAAAACATATGGAACAATGAATTAGAAAGTTAGGGTTGCCGAGGGCGTTGGGTATCGCCGAAGACATTAATAGTGCACGGCCTTTTGTTAGGATGGGCAATACGTTCGCAACCTTTTGTTCTTAAGTAACATCTTGGAAGGGTGAAAACGGTAAATCTTTTCTTGCAGCGGGACGTATATCTCTAACCCCGATTAAACAATAGAAAGAACATCTTGGCCAAATGCGAACACATGGGACAACGGTTTAGAAAGCTGCGTTTGTTAGAGAAGTCGCCATTGTTTTGGGAAAGACATTTTTTAAAAAAACAAGATAATAATTCCGAAAGTCGTCGCAGTAAACTTACTATTGTCCTCGACAGACAATAGAGATGTTTTAGAAAGCGCTGACATACCGATCTCCCACATGGCGACGCTATCCGCGAGATGTAGGATCGTATAAATCATATTGTTAATATAAGGGCGCGAAGATCCCGCGACGCACGACCAGGCGGTCATTATCAATAAAGATAACAGGGGTCAATCAATTAAGAAGGTGGAGGCCGAATTAGAAATTGAGGCAAAGTGGTGAATCATAATATCAATGTAATATGTACCTAATTAATGAGCAACTGATATGTTTAAATTAAGTAAGGTAATGATTGTTTAGGTAACCCAGGCCACCTCTGCAGGTGGATGTTACTCGTTTTATATGTAGTTTCCTCATTTATTCTGTATTCTATTGTTAAGTATCGAAATGAACGGGACATTGCAATTTGAAATAATAACGAGATCATCCCGAATTAATCTAACTTGTAGCAAATAATAGAAAATGTATTGATCGTAACAAAAGGAAAAAATTTGATTGTATTATTGCCGACGATGTTTGATATTGATGTAATATATAATATATAACGTAATAGAATATTATCTCATGAAAAGATGTAACACGGTTGAAGAGATATAAGATTCCGACTTTTTAGTTTTTGAAATCTGTCTGCAGAATGAATTTTAGCACACGGGGTTGTAACAAAATAGTTTAATTAATTGCAAATAAGTAAATGCCGTGTTGGAATAAACATTAATATTACTTTAGATCGAGGCTTTCATGTCTTATGTTTTCATGTATTACACCTAGTTGAATAATGTTAATTTGTGAGTTTTAATTATTTTTAAGAATAATGTTAATTTGTCATTAGTTATTCAAGCTCCCAATATTGTGTTTTTTTATATACAAATTGTAGGTTGTAGGTATATAACCTATCTGTAAACATGCAATTATTGTTTTGATTACTCGTTTAAGCAATATAATTTGTCGGTCTATTTTAAAATAGTTGTTTTAATCTAGTGATAATAAAGCTCAAAATAATTCTTGTTTGGAAAATTTTCAATTGTCTGCCGGGTGGAATGTGGCTTATATAATTTTTTAGTGTTCTCTATTTTTATTCTTTTCCTATATTCTTAGACCAGGGGTGGAAGAAAGCTGATTTGATAAGATAATGATTAGTATAATGAAAGTCCAAAAAAAAAATGTTTTGCATTCAATCCAGCTTACATATTGAAGTAAGAATTTCATTATTTAGGTGTAAATAATGTTATATTATTTAATTTACGCCAAGTTTTCTTAATTGTTCTTCTAGCAATAAGGTTTAACATAATTTCTTGAAAAAAAAAGTGTCTATCGAATTTGATTATGTTAGTATATGTAAGCATTCCTTTCGGGAAAGTGGCGTTGATGCAAATTCATGTACTTTGTAATCCCAAAAGAAATTACAAAGATGTATACAGAACATTAACATTAGGGGACCCGCTTGAAGCATGTATCCCGTGTAAATAAGTTTTTATGTTAATTGATTCACTAAGAAATGCCACGGTGTCTGTATAATTTTAGCCCTTTGTTTTGTATCTCTATGTCACATATTGACAAGTATGTTTGGTCCAACTAAGAAGTACGATAGCTTGTTTTATTTAAGCTAAAATTAAAAATAAAACTAAGTATCAAGTACATGTTGTCATTGTTAAAGAAAAAAAACCAAAAAGAAAAATAAAGGAAGAGAATATGCGGAGTGGTAAATTTTAAATGCCGTCCGGTGTATCATATATAAAAGAAAAACAAATAATAATGATTTTGTGGAGGTATCGAAGATAATCAATGTAAAATGATAAGGGTTGACCTGTAATGTTGTAATGTTGTAATGTATAAATAACGTTAAATATTGGGAGGCCTACTGTAAGAATCAAACCGACGACTTAATGATAAGATTAATATTGTAATGCATACTCAAGGAATTTTACTGTGATCTAATGAAACCCTGCTTCAATCCCATGTAATTAGTCAATAATGGTAGAAATAACTGCTCGATAAAAATATGTCTGGCGTGTCGATTTAATTAAGTATGTATATGTAAGCAGTTTTATTTTTAGGTAATAAGTGTTGATGCGAATTTGTGTTTTCAATT